>QFDX01006160.1:0-10551 GCA_003315875.1 Lactifluus piperatus | reverse complement strand
GTGCCACCTTGCCAAATGCCTCTCCGCGCAGCCCTGTTCCGAAGCCAGTCAGTTCGCTCAAGAAAAGGAAGGACAATATGACACCGTACTGTGCCTCTGACTGCGCAGCCAGGTATGCATCCTTGCTCCATTGGCCGTACTCCGCTCCCGCTTTCTCATACACGGCGCCCCACCCTGCACGGACCATTTCAAGCGATAGATTTCGCGTGGTAGCTATCCGTGGCAACCACCAGCGGTGGCGAGGGAGGAGCGGCAGTGCGACGATGCGCTGGTACTGGTCGCGGCGGAGGAGCTGGCATTTGATGCGACGGCCTTCGATGTTCTCCTTGAGCCACAGGAGCGCCTCAGCCGAGTAGGGTTGCGCCGGACGGCCAAAATGCGATGACTACGAAACGTGACGTTGCAATAGGAGAAGGAGAACAAAGGGCGCTGGCTCACCTCCGGAGCGTCCATACCCAATACGCGGATGTGGATCGTCTTTCCTCTTAGTTCTGTATATTGTCGTCGTTGAGTTGAGTGTAGCATTGAGAATGGAGAGAGCAAAGTTTTTTGAGATGCGTTAGTATTACTGCTGCCACCGAGGCAGTCACGGTAAGTGGTGCGAACCTCGATTACCAGTAGGTATGTGCCTAAACTTGAGCGGGCCGCGCCAACCAAAACCCGGAGTATGATAAAGGCGGAAATTGTCCGCATCGCCAACGCTGCGCGAAAATGCGTGCCGGCACTGATCAGTAACCCGGTTTGGGAGGGATTTGGCTCACCGCCTCCACGTACTTAGTCACGACGCCTGTGATCCAACGTTTGCGCTTCAGCATGTTAGGGGTGACCCATTCAGCAGTCTTGATGCGCTTGAAGAAGCGGCGATAGATCGAGGACGACCCGAGTGCGGTCGCGCAACCAAGAAGAAACGCGAGTGCGATGAGAGATTTCGTCTCGAGTAGTGCAGGTGGTTGATGCTGTGCGTCATTACTGGTAGCATGCTCGCCAGTGCGGAAATTTGGTTCTCGCACGTCTATGTTGAACCAACCACGTTAGCTTGAAATGAGCGATTGTAACGACGGTGCGACCGGCTCGGAGTCTCACTGCAGCAGAAGCGCAGATAGGAGGACATCGAGGCATGCCCATAGCAGAAGGCAGCTTCTAGGAAGTTGAGATCACAAGTTAAACTAACCGTCCTTCGGATCCCAACAAGATCCGAGCTTGTTACGGCCTGTGGCAGGGCAGGTCTTAAATGGAGTGTCTACGTGACAGTCCAAAAATTAGTACGCACCCCATGGACACGATCCGTTTAGCCCAAACAAGGAAGGCATATGGACCCTGTAGGATATGCAAAGAAATACAGGAACTAGATTGGGGAAGTTGTAGCAATACGGTGACCCATGACGCGACGCGGCATGAGCAGCGCTGGCCGCTTTGGTCTGTGTTACGTCTTATAGTTAAGGTGAACTGGGAAGGAGTGAACATGATAGTTTCATCGCTTCCTGCTCTACTATAGCATTCATGCAATTACATGAAGGCGCATTTGACGGTTGTTTTCTTGAGGTCGCTCGTCGATTACTGTAAATCTGCCTGCGCCTGCACTATCACAAAACCTCAAGGAATGGTTGAGCGAGCAGGGCGACAAGCACGAAACTCCATCAAACGGCTGCGTCACAGCCGCAAAGTTGACCTTACATGTATATATATATATATATACAGAGTCAAGCATTTGAAGAGATGTCGTCGACTTATAGATTATTGGCAAGCTGACTCAGCAGGTGGTTGAGTTATCTGATAACTTCCGACCACCTATTCCGGGCTCGGACATGGCATCTTGCTCCTCCGAATCCCTTCGTCATGCCACAGACGACATGTCGCATGTGATCACTATCATATATGCTACGGAAACAGGCAACGCAAAAGATTATGCAGGAAGAGTTTCCCATCATTGTCGGAGGGCACATTTCAACTGTCGCGTATTCGATGTCGATAAATATCCTCTCGTATGACCTCAGGCTCTCCTTGACGTCCAATGTAGGTCGCTGATCTTCGCCAGTCTGAAATAGTGACAGAAAGTGTAGTGATATACGTCGTGTCTACCTCTGGTACTGGAAGAGAGCCACGAACAATGACCCCCTTATGGAGGAGCCTATTGCGCACCAATCTACCCCGTGACTTCTTTGAAGATCTTCAATATGCTATCTTTGGCCTCGGCGACTCTTCGTACGAGAAATTTTGCTGGCCGGCAAAGAAACTAAGCAGACGACTCGAATATCTTGGCGCGAAGGCAATTTGCCCACGGGCCGAAGGCGATACCCAACATACGCTTGGGTACGTTCTCCGTTGAACCACATAAAGTCTTCTGAATATTGTTCAGAATCGATGGCGCATTCGAACCCTGGGTTTCTAGCCTAGTGCATGTTCTACTGAAACTGTTTCCATTGCCTCCGCATCTTTCACTTTTGCCAGTCGAGAAGCTACCGACACCTCGCGTAGTTCTCCTCCCAGCCACTCCTGAAGAACTTCAGGATGAGCCTGATCCATTGCTCGGCAATGACAGATACCACTCATTTGAGCTTATTAGAAATGAGCGGATCAGTGCGGATGATTGGTACCAGGACGTTCGGCATTTCGAATTTCGATGTCGAGATGACATTGCGTACGATCTAATTTGTTTTTCTTTGAAGTGTAACGACCAAATTGGTACAGCTACGATCCAGGCGATGTTGCCGTCATTCATCCAGAAGCGTCTCCCGTCGACGTAGAATCTTTCCTCACAATCCTGGGCTGGTCTAATGCCGCCGATGATCCCGTACGAGTAGAGCATGTCTTCGAGGGTTCGCCTACCGCTGTGCTGGCTTGTCCTCTACTCATAGACCAAGTTAGACCAAAGCCTTCCCGATCATCTTCCCCAAGTTTCCACGCTCCGTATCCTGTTTTCCAGTCACTTGGACATCAACGCCGTTCCAAAGCGGTCTTTCTTCCAACTTCTTAACCACTTCGCCACTGATGAGCGGCAGCGCGAGAAGCTCGAAGAATTTTCATCTCCAGAGGGCGCAGTAAATTAAGCCCCATCCACGTCCACGATATCTTGCTGACGTACGCATAGGAAGAGTTATATGACTATACAATCCGGGTGCGCCGCACCATCCGCGAAGTCTTGGCTGAGTTTCGTTCTGTGCGCGTTCCGCGAGATTATATCTTCGACCTCTTTCCGCCACTACGCCCACGTGAGTTCTCGATCGCGAGCGCAGTGCTGGCGCATCCGCGCGAAGTGCATCTGTGCGTGGCGATTGTTGACTACAAGACCAAGCTAAAGGCTCGGCGGCGTGGAGTTTGCACGTCTTTCCTTGCGTCGCTTCCTGTCGGCACGTTAACTTGTTTGTTTCCTTGATGCCATACTCAACACCTAGTTGCGCCCTGTCTAGGTTCGAGTCTTAGGATCGGCATCGCGAACGGCCTGGTTAGACTTCCACTGGATCCGAACACACCCGTTATCTGCATTGGACCAGGAACGGGCGTAGCGCCTGCCCGTGCTCTGCTAGAAGCTCGCGTGCATGCCAATGCGAGAGATAACACGTTGTATTTCGGACACCGCGCCTCAGGAAAGGACGCACACTATTCTCATGAATGGATTACGCTTGCAGAATCCGGGAAGCTTACATATCGTGTCACAGCATCGCGAGATGGGCCGGAGGGCGCACGGCGGGTTTACGTGCAAGATCTCATGAGGAAAGATGCAAAACGTGTTTGGGAGCTCATACACGATAAGGGTGCATGGGTGTATATATCTGGGTGCGTTTCTGCTCTCAATTCCGTGTGTTTGCACACATTGACGTTTGATAGGTCATCAAATAAAATGCCCGCCGGGGTGCGGGCTGCATTAATTCAGATGGCTCAGGAAGAAGGAAAGATGGGGGAGAAGGAAGCTCAAGATTATATTGCACGTATGGAGAAGGAGGAAAGGCTTTATGAGGAGTGCTGGAGTTAAAAATGTAGAACTGGTATAAGTCAGGCCGTTTACGTGCTCGTACCTACCTATGCAGAGTGCTGTATATACGAGCCCGGCTGTGTCCTAGTTGACTATTGACAAAGCAGACTTGAAGGTTACTGGACGCTGACGCGCTGACGGATGAATGAGTCTACTCATTAGAGACTGCTATCGTGCTAGTGACCCTGCCCGGGACGACTGGCAACGCCTCTCTTCATCCAATCGCAGTTCAGTTACGACCTGAAGGCACCCTTCTCGTTGCTAGGGCAACTTGAACACGGGAGACCCGGCTTCTTATCCTAAACTGGACGTCGAATTTAGCCTTTTATTTGATGCATGCAGGCATTCAGGAACAAGTGTCATAACATGATAGAAAAAGTTTCCTCCTTCATTACTTTGTCTTCAACAGTTCTTGGGGTTTGAAGGACCGGGGGCCCTTCAGAATCTTTTTCAGTTCATAATCTTCATGTCCCTCAGAGCCATCAGGCGGAGTACGGGCAACAATGCGGTTGACTGGATGGTCACCTCCGCCCAAATTGCCTCCGATGTTTCGTCCATGTTGCAGTTCCCACCCACAATGGCAGCGGCGACTGTTCTTCTTGCCATCATTCAAATCATCGCTGTGAGTGGCCAACCTCTCTAGCTTATCTCTTTCGTGCGCTTACACGACACCCCAGGATATCAAGACCAACCAACAAGACTGCCTTCGCCTCGCACATCGGGCTGCGCGCTTGCTCATGGTACTTGGGCGGCGCATGGAGGGAAAGTGGGATGACGCGCCTCACTCCCTGTTGGAGAACATCCGTGAGTTCGAGATGTGAGTAGTCGCGCATGCCAATATGTTCACCTTGATGACTGGACTCACTTATCATTTCGCCCTTTTTTGACGTTGGAATATAGCACTTTAATGTCAATTCGCGACTTTATGCTCAAGACCGCGCAGACGAAATGGATCAATAGATTTATGGCAAGGACAAGCATACAGGATGCCGTGTTGCAGTACGACCAGCAGCTGAGGGATGCCGCCACGTGCTTCCAGGTGCGCAGTCGGCTTCCTTACCCAATTTCCTTGGGCTGTGAATCTAAAACGTGTGCGAGATTAGGTTACGTCTTTAATAGAAATACAGTACGCGATGAGAGGGATAACCTCGGACAACCCGTCAAGAATCATTGAGCAAGAAATTGTCACAAGCCCGGTAGAGTCTTTGGAGGCGCTGTCCTCTCTAGGTGGATCTACGTTAGAATGTTCTGTGTCAAGTTCCGGGCTCGTGAAACGATCTCCTGATTCTGCAAAGTCCAGAGCCTCTTCTTTTTTCTTCGTTGAGGCTGACCAGGATGATTTGGATCCCGAACTCGACTCGCAGCCACCTGTGATTCCCCTGCCCACGGAAGAAGAGGAATTCCTTGCCGGCATTAGCGAAGAAATGGATGAATTCGGTGTATGACTGTTTTTTGCTACTTTTCTCCCTACGCCCCAGTTCATTATGAACCTAGTTTCGCAGATACCACCAATCCGACGTCATCGTCCGTAAGGCAAATCGTAAAGCCGTCGGTTGGTTTTCTGGGACGTCAGAAGCGCAGGCAGGCGGTCAGAAGATGACTATCAAGAGATACGAGGGACAGAAAGATTTTGCTTTGAAGGTGTGTGTCCCGCATATGCGGATCTGCTTTCGTGTACGACTTTCTGAGTTTAAAAACTAGCAATGGGTAAGGGACATCAAGACCTTGAGAAATCTTCAGTCTGGCTTTGCGTTTTTGTCTCATCCTGTCGGTTCCTGACATACAACATGGTAGTCATGAGAACCTACCTCAAATCCTTGGTTATTCTGATGGAAAGACGCAGACGCCTTTCATTTTGTTAGCAAGTGGTACGTGACATACTTATGTTTCAGGTGTACGGTGCTTTAGCGATCCTGAGTCAGTGCAATGTCGTGACCTTGCCTCGGCCATGCGAACAGCGCTGACTACGCGTAGTCTTGCCGACTGTGCTAGCGTTATATTAAAGACGGTGAGCCTGACTATGGACCTTCGTTCTGCCTGAAGTGCTGATATCTGCTTCAGTACCGCGATATTGCTGTCAGTCTACTCAAGTTCTTGATATAAGCCAGAGCACGTCCTGATATGCTAACAGTCAGCGACGGCGCACGCTCAACAGCAGCTGTCCCTGTCGGAGAACGAGGCCCAGGACTTTATCGACGTAACGGCTTCCGACCCTCTCTACATGATGGTTACTTAACTTCTGTCAGCATGCGACTTATAGCATCGACAGCGACAATAACGTCATCGTTGGGTTGCCACCACCAGGGGAGGGATGGATCACGGCACGGAGTTATGGCCTCGAAGAGTCACTTGCAGAGCGCGCACTGCAGGTGAGGCTTACGTTGTTGCTATTACAGAGATCGCAAAAACCTTATGTAGTACTTGACGGAGCTCATGAACGCGGAAGAAGCTGTTCTACATGCTGGATCATTCAAGACGTCCGCTTCTCTCATCGTCCGTATGACATCCTGGGCTATCCCAGCGTCAGAGTCTGACTTTCTGTCCAGAAATACAAGCATCTCAAGGGTCTCTTGCATTCCCTTCTTCCGCGGAGGCGAGAAGGCCCAGGACTGTCTCCTGAACTCGAAGATCTTCTTGATGAGGCGGATGACCATAACCCGCTTACGCTCCGCGCTCTACGGTCCCTCAGCATAAAACAATCGCGCCATGACCAAACGTGGCATGCTCGCGCTCCCGTCGGTACAATTGCAACAGGTGATTATGGGTACATTACTGGAGGTTCGACGGATTTTGCAAATTTCGTGCGGCTGGGCAACTTTCTTGATAGCGAGGATGGTAAAACAATGGAAATCGTTGGCGAGACGAATGGTACGATGCATGTGCGATTCAGTGGTTCGAATGGCTTCCCGCAGCGCCAGCCCGCCAGCCCGTTCCTCCTCCCTGGTGAACTGGAGTGCTGGCCCATCGCGCTTCCGCCGCGGGGAAACGCAACGATATTTGTGCACCACGAGACTCGGTTAACTTCTGTCAACGATGCCTGGCGGCTCCTCATCGTTCATGGCGCGTCGCTCGCCTCAACCCACGGCGTTAAGCCACAGGACCTTGTCCTAGGTATCAAATCACCTTCAGCACAAACACCAAATCATAGTCCTAACTAACGTTCAACTCACTGGGCAGTGACTCGGTCCCTACGCGTCGACGACCACCAGGTTGAGGATTGGCGCCCCTCGCTGTTGTCAGTGCCGGGTTTGGGCCGTCCGGCGGCTGGGTTTGGCCCTCATGCTGTTGGTGCCTCTTCGTTCCCGCAGCGTGGCGGATTTGGGGGCGTGCCTGTGTTTCCGCAACATGGATTCGGTTTTCATGCGCCTGCAGTGCCGCCCATAGTGTACCTTGTCACCTCATCTCGGCCTGAGATTACAGCCTATATCACGGACGACCATACGGGTTGCCCACGCCCGCGCCCAACGGGTTCTACATCGTGGTGCTTCAGCTGCCGCTCCGGATAGTAAGTCCTGATGTTTGCTTCCACCAGTGATTCGCTGATTGTGATCTTTCAGTCCAGTTGGGTACGTAGATTACATCCAACTAGATACAGAGGATGTAGATTCATAGTTGTTGCCAGTCTTGTTGGAGAACTGTGGTATTTCAATTAGATTATGCTGTTGGATAAGTGATGAGTCTGCACGCACTTGTTCCAAAGGTTAATCCTGGGGCCTTCAAGTTTATGGCACTGTATTCTTTCATGTGAAGATGTGAAGGCCAGATTCGGTCGCACGATGGGCAGGAACGGATAAGTGGAGATGACTTATCATCAACTAAATGGTCAATTAATGTCCAATAAATTGACAAACAAGTTGACAAAGCTAATATTACAAATTATTAAAAAACTAATGAGTCAAACATAAAAAACATAAAGGACATAGTAAACATAAAAAGCATAGAAAACATAGAAAACATAGAAAACATAAAAAACATTAAAAGAACATAAAAAATCATAAAAAATCATAAAATAAAATATTTTGCTATTTGATGGCTTGCACCTTTTGACCCAACATCTCCTCACTGGCAGCTCAGATCACTTAGTGTTTGCAGAGAACCCCCCCAGCTTTCTTAGAGACCTATATGCTCAAATATTTCCATAATTCTATCTATTTTATTTTATTTTCTACAAAAGTGGAAAATATAGGCTATAGCAACACTACTGTAAGTAGACAACTTGTTGAAAGGGTAAACCATGTCATGTACTACTTACTGTATAGCCTTTAGTGCTTTGCCTGGCCCAGCTTCAGGCCATGAGCTAGGCCAAGCCAGGCCCAAATAGGCTGAGCCAAGTCAGGCTGTGATGACAGCTTCACGATGGCTTTGGCCCAGCTTACAATCTTGAAAGCCAAAGCCAAGCCATCAGGCCACGGCTTTTCAGTGAGCAATATGTTTACTAATAGTAATACCATAACTGTCATTTTTTTGATAGCTAACATGTGAACATCAAACTTTAATTTTGAAGCTATACACCATGACCATTGACATGGTGGATCCCTATGAGACAATGCAACACCCATGCCTGTGAGCAGCTGCTTGCAGGGTGGTTCCCTATAAGACAACACAAGACCCATTCCTGTGGCTTGTAGGGTGCCCTATCTTGGCCATTCAAGTTGCATTTCTCATTGTCACTGTCCTCAGCTCCTATACTTGAAGAAGCCCACAATAGCAGGTTTTCCCAGATGCAGGAGTTGTTACATTACAAGAGATGGTGCATTACTGTGCAGATCCCTTATGGCAGTCCTTTGTTCTTGTGGCAGTAATGCATGTATGGTCATCTTTTTATCACCTTGTCTGATGCTTGATGATACCTCTATATGCAAAATGTCTATGCTCGCAACCATCACACAACTTGTCAAGGATATCAGCACACTCTCAAATTCACTGTCAGATTCTGTGCTAAAAGGATCCAAGGACAACAAAATCTACTCAGTCATGAACACCAAGGAGCACGATTCTCCACATGAGACCTTCAACCGATGATTTGATGTGTTGTTTGCTGAGGATTGTTGAGATTGTAATGGTTGCCTACATCTTGTCTGCCAGGGTAAACTTGGCATGGGTCTAGTGGTGTTGTACATTTCAAAGATTGACTGCATCAGCAAAACATGGGTCAGCTGTACAGCTCTGTACAGCACTGTCCAGCACGCCACAGTGCCCACAGTGCCCACAGTGCCCACAGACAGGTCCGGGTCTGTACAGCTCTGTACAGACCTGTACAGCTCTGTACAGACCTGTACAGACAGTCTGTAAGATATCCAGGGGGATATGTAGGGGTTTAGATAGTGTTGTGATGAATATAGACCTTTTTTGCCTTCTTGAGAGCGCCTCGCAAGTGAACCAGACAAAACTGTGGTCATTTGCAAAGAACTACGTGAAGAGGGTAAAAGTCTGCCCTCTCTCAGAGAGGGCGCGACCCTTAAATATACTGTAAATCTACTCTAGTTCTAATTAGTGTAACTACGATCGTTGCCATCCTTATTGTCCCTCTCTACGGTCTCAGGCCCCTTCATTGGGGCTTAATGATGTCATTATATTGTATATTGCAGCCCGCCCTGACAGGGCATGCTGTAATGCTCGGTGTGCAACGTGCAACGCTCATGGAACTGAAACACTGCTTAATTAAGTCGTGTTATCTACGCGGCTGATCTATTGCGGGACGGGCCGCTCATCTCAACTGTTCGGGTATCGGCCTGATCTGCGTGGCCTGATAGGCACGCGTTGTGCCTCCTTTCCGGGCTTTGCCCGTTTTGGGTCTTAGACGGACCGGGAGCCGGGATCTCCGATACTAAGCAGCAACTCCTGCTTAATTACTGGTATGCGTGCATTTGTTTCAACGCACGACAAATATATTATGTTCTTTTATTTAGAGGGAAGGTGTTCCTATTTGGCCGCCTTACACCCTCCCCTTCGAGAATAGACTCAGGGGGTCGAATCGTTTGAGATGTAGAATAGTCTCGATGCCTTTGCATCGGTCTTGGCTGAGCACGTGCGAGAGGCGATGTTTGGTCGTGGTTAAGCAAGTTCAGAACGCAACTACTATTTGTATGGGGTGGTAGCATCAGGAAAACCTCATTTTGTCTTATCATGTCTTATCATGTCTTAATGGATGGCTAAGACAGATTAAGACAACCTTGTGTTAAGACGGATGCGTCTTAATTCAGGCAGGTTCCGTTCTTAACAAGAACACCCTGTCTTAAATAAGACAAGGGTCTTAGCATAAGACAAGTGTCTTAGCATAAGACAAGTGTCTTAGCATAAGACAAGCATCTTAGCATAAGACAAGGTCATAAGATAAGACAGATAAGATGTAAAAAAAGTCTTTTTAAGATCAAACCAGTCATGACAAAGACACGTTCAACAAGCTCAAATTCACATAAAAATCTATCTAATGACATCATAGGTCATATTCTATGCTACTTGTACCCCATCCATAGCCATCGCTGTGGCCCCTCGTCCCTCGCGCTGGTGCTGCTGCAGGCGCTGTCCTCGCGCCGTTGGTGCTGGTGTGGGCGTTGTCCCCGCGCTGCTAGTGCTGGTGC
>QFDX01006156.1:0-13614 GCA_003315875.1 Lactifluus piperatus | reverse complement strand
AATATGCCAATGAAATTACAAAATCCCAATGACATTACAGAGTGCCAATGACATTACAGAGCACTCCAGAGAGTGACCGAAATTACAATATGCCAATGAAATTACAAAATCCCAATGACATTACAGAGCACTCCATAAATGTGACTGAGATTACAGAGTACTATGAAATAATAGACCCATGTTACAGCATTACAGCGCTATGGAGTACTCTGGAGCACTCTGTAATAAGACCCAAGATTGCTGATGTAAATATGAGCAAGATCTGATCCTCTTAGGTCAGTGCAACGCCCTCGTGGAGCATGATAATACTATAGGTGAGCCATTCACATCTGACTCAATAAATGCTTCGCTCGAGAGCGAAAATCACCGCCTTAAACAACTGGTTGAGGCATTATGGCGAGACAATGCCCATCTGACAATTGAGTGCTCAGATCTTAAGGAAACGCTTGAATTAGATCGTGTAGACTCAGACTTGAGAGGTGCTGAATTTGACATGCTATTGCGGCAATGCACTCATGTCGCCCACTATTGCTCTAAGCTAGAGCTTCAGGTACATGCAATGCAAACTGGACCTGATAGTGACTCCTACGATGAGGAGGAAATACAGTTATTCATCGCATGACTACTTGGAGAAGACATATCTATACGATCATCACCTTCTCCGAGAGATCAGGTACATAGCGGACTCGGATCGGCAGACATGATCCTCGAGACTCCACCCGCGTCACCTAAATTAAGTGACACTCAAGCAAATCCCAAAGATGACGGAGATGATTCCGTGTACTTTGATCGGGAAGCTGTCTTCTTGGCAGCTACATGAATCGAAGAGCAGCCTAAAGATCAGGAGTTCCGATCTGCACAATGCCACAACTACGTGACCAGAGAGCATCCTCAGAGCTCTAAGAAAGAATGCCAATGCATGGCTATGTTAATTAAAGTGAACGGGCTAGAAGCTCATGCCCTTCTGGACACCAGAAGCACTACCGTATCGGTCACACATGATTTTGCTCGCGTAGCAAAATTAAATGTCATTCAGTTGGAAAACCTGATCACACTCCAGCTAGGTACCGTTGGTAGCCGATCTGTAATTAATTTCAGTTCCATGGCATCGCTTGATCTTGGCTCCATCAAAGATAATGACGTCTACCTAGATGTCGTCAACATTGACCAATATGATATGATTATCGGGACTCCGTTCATATGGAAACATGGACTCGTATTAGATTTTTGCAGGGATAAACTACTCTACAATAGCACTCCCATTCCGATGCTGTCAATGGGACAGGAAGATCTAATGATTGCACGTAAGCGATCAGTGCAAGCGCGTACCCCCGCATCAGGGGGAATAGCCTCGCGGGCTGACCATTGACCAGCACCTGGACTCGCAGATCCCTTGCAAAATCACCACGATCAGGGCTTACATAAACTTCCAAGCGAGGGACGGAAGAATCAACACGTCCATTTAATGGACGTCATAGTTAGTCAAAAAAGCGATAAGATAGATCTTCAGGCACAGCGTGAACGTTGGTTCACAAAATATGCAGACATTATGAATGGCTCCCCCCCAGGGTTGCCTCCCTTACGAGAAATCAATCACAAGATACCCCTGATTGATGAAAATAAGCAATATTCATATCGCTTACTGCAATGTGCAGAAGCAATGCGTCCTAAGCTAATGGAAAAGCTACGTCATTATATTGACAATGGCTGGTGGACGCCTAAAGTGGTTTTTCAAGCCGCTCCCCTACTGTGCATCCTCAAGAAGTCTGGCAGACTTCGCACAGTGATGGATTGCCACCAACGCAATGATAACACTCACAAGGACGTCACCCCATTCCCAGATCAGGATCAGATCCAGATGGACGTGGCACGTGCTAAATTCCGATCGAAGATCGACTTGTCCAACGCTTACAAACAAGTCAGAATCGATCCCACCAATGTTCACAAGACAGCATTCTCTACTGTCTTTGGGACATTTGAAAGCAATGTCATGCAGCAGGGCGATTGCAATGCCCCTGCAACCTTCCTATGTCTAATGATCACGATCTTTCGCGATGTGATAGGCATATTCGTCTATGCGTATTTAGACGATCTGTTTATCTATAGTAACACACTTGAAGATCATGATCGGCACTTAAATTATGTATTCAAGACGCTAAGGAAACATCGCCTTTATCTAGAGAGAGATAAGTGCGATCTCTATTCCAGCAGCATGGACTGCTTAGGACATTGGGTAGATAGCCGAGGCGTGCATGTGGATGCCGATAAGATGTTGCGTATACGCGACTGGCGCACGCCCCACAATCACAAAGATGTCCAACGCTTTCTTGGACTCGTGCAATACCTTGCACATTTTATGCCAGATGTGACTGCCTACACCAGTCCACTATCTGCCATTTGCCGGAATAATCAACCCTTTTATTGGAAGCCACTGCATGAAGCGTGCTTCAACAACATTAAGGCAATCACGTGTAGATCACTGATCCTTAAACCCATAGATCCAGCTTGTGCGGATCCGATCTGGGTTATATGCGATGCATCAATGTCAGGCATCGGTGCGATGTACGGACAGGGCGAAAATTGGCAGACCTGTCACCCTGCTGGCTTCATGTCTAAGAAGTTCTCCCCGGTGCAAATGAATTATCACGTCTTTGAGATTGAGACAATAGCGATCCTGGAAGCTTTACTTAAGTGGGAAGATAAGCTACTAGGATGGAAGCTTCATATTGTCACAGATCATAAGGCACTTGAGTTCTTCAAAACTCAGCACTGCCTCAATAGCAGGCAAGCGAGATGGATGGAATTTCTTGCATGATTTGACTTTGAGATTATCTACATCAAAGGAGAATCTAATCTAGTCGCAGACGCCCTCTCAAGGTACTATGAGAGCAATCTTTGGAATGAGCAGCCAGATGCATCTCAATATGTCAACGCCGATTCTCGGCTAGATCCAGAAGGAGAGGATCTACCTTGGAATAGATTCAAGGAAAATTGCACTATGCACGAGAAGAATGAACATCTTAAAGCTGATCGTCCTAAGAGGCTACACCATGCACCAAAGCGGCCAGATGATCCTATATTGTACGTGCCTAAACACAAGCTAATTGAAGCGGTGGAACCACGTCAAAGCGAAGCAGCTGAGCTAGCTGCACGCAAAGAACCAGATCTGCTCCCTCCAACAATGGATCAACCTCAACAATCGTATCAGGATGACCCTAGAGTCATCGATTCATTAGATCATCACCCCAATCTTCGCCCTAAGGTAGAGGGCGATAGATCCTTCCTGAAGGACATGCAAATGGGATACAAAGAAGATCCACTATTTAAGAAAGTGCTCAAAGCTCCCGGGCACTTTAAGACCTTTGAAAAAGATGAGGATCTATTGTACGCCTGCAATCTTGCCAGAGATCGCGTATTATGCGTTCTGGCAGTAGTACTTAATAAACAGCGCTTGACCAAGATAATCATATCTCAAGCCCACCAAATCCTAGGGCATTTGGGACCCCAGAAAACGTCGGAATATATCCGCCGCTATTATTGGTGGTCACGCATAGGGCAAGACGTTGAACAGTACTGTAAGACATGCCCCATATGCCAGACTACAAAATCTAGCACGCAAAAGGTGCCTGGATTACTACATAGTCTTCCGATCCCTACGCGCCCATGGGAAAGCATCGCCATGGACTTTGCAGGACCATTTCCTGAGTCAAACGGATTTGATTATCTGTGGGTGGTAATCTGCCACCTCACATCGATGGTGCACCTCGTGCCCATCCATACTACAATTACCGCGAGTGAACTTGCATGGATCTACATCCGAGAGATTGTGCGATTGCACGGTCTGCCCCAATCTATTGTCTCTGATAGAGACTCTAAATTCACATCGCGCTTTTGGCATGAAACACACAAATTACTGGGGACTAAACTCCTCATGTCCACCTCATTCCATCTGCAAACTGATGGAGCATCGGAGCGTGCGATCCGATCTATTGCGCAGATCTTGCGTGCATTAGTGAGCCCGGATCAGCATAACTGGTCCAAGAAGATTCCCTTAGCAGAATTTGCGATTAATTCTGCGATAAGTAGCTCATCAGGCTTTGCGCCCTTTGAATTGAATGCAGGATACACTGTTACGGTTCTGAGGGACCGTTGTGCGAAGTGCACTAATTGAAACGATATCGTTGTAACTGGAGGACTATGACCAATAGCCCCGTGACGACAGTGATAACCAAGAGTCCTTGGTTAAGCAGGAATGCTATGAACAGAATGACACGAAGTACGTGCAACTCCCAATCAGGGATGGCCAGACTGCCTAGTTAAGGCGGAGTGGGGGTGCACAAGCAGAGGAAGAAGGAGGAGGAATATGATGGTTTTCGACTGCCTCCAAACGTACTACAGTGACGCTGGTGAGGGAAGCACGCAGGGAACTGAAGGAAGGTATGAAGGCTCGTTGCACAACCAACAGATTGACTTCCTTGATCAGCTGCGAGCGGTGGTTCCCTAACAAGTAGTTCTGTGGTGTAGAGTCGATTGTGAAAGCAAATTAACTGTGAGTTAATTTGCTCACTCAGATCTGACTATAGATGCAGAGGACAACTGGGGTTCAGATTCTGAACTAAACTGAAGCTTAGGGCTTCAGTGTCGTACTAGAGAGCTTAAATACACGTGTGAGAATCATGTGCTACTGCGCTTTTGACATGTGTTTCCAATAAACACATGTCGCTTCGTCCTAAGCATGTGTTTCTAATAAACACATGCTTCTACAATCATATGTATCATACAGTTCTTCGTGTCAGTCCATAATCACATGTATCGTACATAATCACCTGATCAAGACTCTCTCAGCTCCTGTGAGAACAGCTAGTCCATCCAGTCAGTGTCAGAACGTGACACCACCCCCTTTCTTAGGGTGATAGTGTCCACCTATCGTAGTCAGAAGTCCTCGTCATACTGGGGAACCCAGTTCGCAAAATGATCATCCCACAGTCCCTGATCCATACCTGCCATGTGACAACCTTTTCCTCGATGTGGATGCCCCTTAGGCACCCAACACGTCCTGGGGGTACAGAAGGTGTGAGGGAAACGACACCTTACTCCAGGATGACATCCCTGCTCGCAAAAGAAACATTTCAACGCAACCTTACAGTCGCGTGGGCGGTGCTTGACAGAGTTCCTGATACAGGAATTTCGTGCTCGGCAGGGGGTCGGTCGCTCCTGATATTCATCCGCGCGAAGTTGCTTGCAATCTCCTCCTCCATCTCTGCCGGTCTCACCATCACTATTCCACCGTCTTCGTAGTGTAACTCTGTCCCTGCTGGGACGCGCATAGTTAACACTTCCTGTAGCTCCCCCGACGGTTCGATAAGGACGGCCAAGCATAGCCAACGAGGAGGAGGGGGCACAGGAACAGTCGGAGCATTCCAAAGAGGGGGGAGAGGCGGCAGGCGAGGAGGAAGAGGGGGAGGAGTCGTCCTCTGGTGGTCCTGAGATAAAATCTCCTGTAGTTGGTGGGCTAGGAGGACAGGTGATGGGGAAGAGACTTCCCCTGTAGCGTAATGGCTTTGGTATGAAAGGGTCGGCGTGGGAGATGGGGGAGGCATCCCCGGCTCCACCATCAGTCGTGCAATTGGGGGGCATGCCCATGGTGACATCGAGGAGCTCGAGAACGTCGTTCTTGCTGCAGAATGGGTAGAACGTCTGTGTGCTGGCATCGGCGTACAGGGGAGACATGGGACGAGGAGTGGAGTGGTATGATGGGGGGTCCTCTTCCTCTTGGGGGTTTATATACGTTCGTCGCACCGCTCTGGGGTTCTGGCGATAAAATTCTTCAACTAACTTGGGGGCATGTACCTGGTCAGCTGGTTCCCAGCTGTCATGAGCCTGGGAGTACCCTTTCCATCGGAGGAGGTATTGAAGCTTTTTCTTGCGCCCATATCGTCTTGTTCTCAGTACTTGCTCCACTTCATACTCCAGTACGTCTTCAATCATATCTGGTGGCGGCTCCACATAATTACGCCCATGTTCCTCCGTCTCCTTATATGGCGTGAGAAGGGAGGCATGGAAGACGTTGAAAATCTTCCAATGTGATGGGAGTGTGAGTCGGAAAACAATTGGAGACACTACCTTCTCAATAGGGAAGGGTCCGTAACGCCTAGGTGCCAGTTTAGCCAGGGGGTGTGTGAGTTTCAGGTTTGTTCCTTCAAGCCAAACTAAGTCGCCTTCCTTGTAGGGGACATAGTGGTACTGCCCCTTCTTGTGGCCACCTCTCTTTGCTATTAACTGCTGCACCTTGAGGATAGCTTCCTGTGCATCTTCTCATAATTGTTTCAGCCACTCCTGCCTTCGATTGATTTCTGGAAGTGGCGTATTCTGATGCTTTACCTGAAGCGTCAGAGTGTAGCCTATAAGGAGCTCAAATGGGGTTCGTCCTGTGGTCTCGTTTGGCCAGCTGTTCTTCACAAATTGCGCCATTGGAAGAAGCATTGCCCAATCGTCTTGCCGAACATTCCCATAGACACAGAGAAATTGTTCCACACTTTGATTGGCTCTTTCAGATTGGCCGTCGGTTTGGGGATGATAGGCAGTACTCATGTTCTGTGAAATCCCTAGAAGGGCGCATAATGCCCGAGTGAATTTGGCATCGAGACGGGTGTCTCGGTCTGAGATAACCTTCTGGGGTACTCCGTAGTGAGGAAAGACGTATTGGGCATACAACTGGGCCAGTTCTTCTGCTGTTACCGTTTTTGTGCATGGAATAAAAATAGCGGCCTTTGAACAGTCATGGTCAACAATAGTAAGTATGGCGTCCTTCCCTTGACTTTCCGGAAGGTCCGTGATCAAGTCCATGGCCACAGTTTGAAAAGGAGGGGCTCCTGGTATTACTGTGATTGGAAACAGCGGGGGTCTAGCTCGGACAGTGTTGGGTTTCGTACTTTGACATACAGCACACCCCTTTACATAGTTGGTGATGAAGGTCCGCATTGCAGGCCACCAAAAGTCTTGACCTAGCGCGTGCAAGGTGTTTCTAATACCTGGGTGTCCTGCTGTGATATGATCGTGGTATTGTTGGAGGAGTTGTCGTTGTAATTCTGGAATTTGTGGAACTACCATTCGTCCGTGGTGATAAAATACCTTCTCCTTTTCTACAATAGGCCATGTGGTCTTCCAGTTGTCAATCTCGGGTCGTCCTGCTTGCTGTTCTGCTACCTCTGTTTCAAGTCCTCCCAGTTGTAGTGCATGCGCGAAGAGTTTCTCTGGTAAGACAAGTACCTCCTCATTGTCATGGAGTCCCATGTCATAACCAGGGTGCCACGAAAGATGATCTGCAAGGTATCTGGCCACTCGTCAATTTATCCGTTGTGGGGATCGATAGTAAGTGAGATTGGCATGGTCTGTGTACACTGTGGTTTTGTATGGAGATGACAGTAGAATGTGTCGCCAGTTTCTGAGTCCTCTGATGACCGCTAGGAGTTCCCTATCGTGGACATCGTACCCCCTTTCAGCTTCGTTGAGGATGTGCGAATGATATCCTACTGGACAGAGGCGTTCGTGCTCATTTTCTTGATATAGGATTGCACCTGTTGCATACTGAGACGCATCCACTTCCAGGAAGAAGGGTTTGTCATAGTTTGGGTGATGTAGCACTGGGTCGCTGGCTACTATCTGGAGGAGGCGGTTCAATGCTTGAGTACACTCTTCTGTCCACTGGAAACTCTGCCCTTTTTTCAATAGGGATGTCAGGGGTTTTGCTAACTTGGCAAAGTCTCGAATAAAAGGCCTTTGGTATCCTAAAACGCCTAATGTACTCTGGACTTGCCTCACCGTCTTGAGTTCTCTTGGCCAATCTGCTAGTCCATCTCATTTTGTGGGATCAATCTGAATGGTTCCTCGTTCAACACGTATACCTAAATAGTCAATGCTGGTCTGTTTGAATTTACACTTTGAGGGTTTCAGGAAGAATGACTCCTTTTCAAGGAGTTCAAGTACTTGATGCACCATCTCACAATGTAGAGGGAGATCATTTGGCGTCGCTATCAGGATATCATCCATATACACATAGAGCATCCCTGGGTATTTGTTCTTCAGGGGTTGAAAGATCTGGTCCATGGTCCGTTGGAACGTGGCTGGCGAGTTTGTGAGCCCGAAGAACATTACAAGGGGTTGGTATAATCCTATGGGTGTTTTGAATGCTGCCTTCCACTTATCGTCTGGTTTGATTTGGATATTGTTATACCCCCATCGAATGTCTAACGCTGTGAACAGCTCCTTTCCATCGAGTCCTTCAAGAATCTGTTCAATTCAAGGGATGGGGTAGGTGTCTCGTATGGTATACTTATTGACCATTCGATAGTCTTGTATGGGCCATAGGCTTCCATCCTTCTTTTTAATGAAAAAGTAGGGTGTCGACCAAGGGGAATCCGATTTCTCAATGTACCCAAGTTCTTCGTTTTCTCTGATAAACCTCTCTGTGGCTTCCAGTTCTGCTCTTGTGAGGGGATACACTTTGCAGTTGATTGATGCTGGTGCGTCTGGGACTAGTTTGATCGGGTGATCTTCTGGTCGTGCTGGAGGAAAACGTTTGGCTGCTTCTTCAGAGAACACTTGAGCATGTTGTTGGTATTCCTCGGGGACGTCCTGCGCCGTCAAGGCCTTCTTTTTTTTGTTAGCAACTATAGCCCATTCCTGGGCAATATTCCTCGCAATGACAATAATCTCTTCCCCTTCATTCAGATCTTCAGGCACAGCGGTTCTTCGGCTCCTCATTCTTCGTCTTTGCTCCTCCCACATCAGGAAAACGTCAAATGACTTAAATGCTTCTTAAATTGTCTTAAAATTTCCTTGAAAATAAAAAATATCTCAAGTGGTACTAAGTGTCAAATAAGATAGATAAGAAGCATTTAAGTACAATTAAGAAGAGGCACCTTTCTGAACTTACTTAAAAATTTCTTAACATGTCTTAAATTCTGCTGGTGTAGCTTTTGAAAATCTATTTAAGATGAATTTAAGACATGTTAAGAAATTTTTAAGTAAATTCAGAAAGGTGCCTCTTCTTAATTGTACTTAAATGCTTCTTATCTATCTTATTTGACACTTAGTACCACTTGAGATATTTTTTATTTTCAAGGAAATTTTAAGACAATTTAAGAAGCATTTAAGTCATTTGATGTTTTCCTGATGCATTTAAACCACTTGGTCTCTATGTGTATCGTCCCATCTTTTAACTGCCCTTCTGCCCAATCGATGTCAGGATTGAAGTGTCGCAGCCATGGGTAGCCAAGAATGAGTCGATCATCGCCTAGATTGGTGATGTAGAAGCGTTGTAGGACTTCCTTACCCCCTATGTATGTTCTGAGGATACAATAGTCCGTTACGCTTCCTGCCTTGTTGCCCGTTCCATCCACATTGAAGATCGGCCGTGGTATCTCTAACTTCCTCTGTCCTAGTCTCCATTTAATTGCTAGTCGGTAATCCACGAAGTTCTCTGTAGCTCCACTGTCAATGAGAGCTACCTCGTTGGTCTGTATACGCATGCTTGAAAATGTCACTGGTAATTTGAGACTACGAATTCTTCTAATGTACATTGGAACATTCTGTGTATCGTCCTGAGGGTCGACCACCATCCTCAGGCCTTTCAAAAATCCTCGTTGTCGAGCTTCATCATATCTTCCACAATCATGTCCCGATCTTCTTCATTCAGGCTTCGGAAATATTGGAGCATGGCTTGAGACGTCATTGGTACAGTTTCTTTGTCTTCCTTTTCTTCTTCCTTTGTCACTTTGACTGCCGCAGGTGACCCTTTCCGTCCTGGGTCTGACCTTTTCTTTGGACAGTTCTTCGCCACATGTCCCTGTCTTTCGCAGAAGTAACAACGTCCTTCCGCTGTCAGCTTCTTCTTCTTTTCTTCAGACATTTGTCCCACTCGTGCCAGATCCACATCCATCGCATTAGGATCACGTTGTTGCCACCTTCGTGACAATCCTCCTCGTGGCAGCCCTCCTCTGGTCCATGATTTGTGTCCTTGAAGGTTCTGTCTCCAGTTTTTCTTTGGTCCATGGAGGTTAAAGCCTTCAGCTTCGTCTTCAATCCACTGTGCTTGCTCTTCTCGGGCTGCCGTTTCCCAATCTTCCAGGGTCTTCGTCCCTCCTCGTGGCATATGAGCTCTGACAGCCTTATGAAGTGCGTTGGGTAGCCCCTTTCGAAATTGGAATATGGCAGCAGGGTGTGTGGCTTCCCATCCACACCGGCTCATCAGGGCGTGGAACCTTGCAATGTATCTGTCCAGGTCTTTCCCTTGCATGGTAAGGCTCATGAACTCATTGAATGCTTGCTGCGATCGTGATGTGTCCGTGAAGGAGGATTCAAAGCTCACTTTGAAGTCCCTCCACAATTGTTCATTGCTTGCATCGGTTCCTCCATTCAACGCATCATCCAGTTCGTCCATTTTCTTCTTGACCCAATCGTCTACAAGAGGTCCTCTCATGTAGGTGAGGAACCAAACGATTCGTTGGGCTGGTATAGCCAGATTTGGGTGTGTGGGATTCAGTCGCCAGTAACGTCGAAATTCCCCCATGAATTCTTCACTTTTAGATCTGTCTCCTGTGAAGATGGATGGGGGATTTCCCGATGTTCCCCCTTGTGGAGGTGGTGGTTGCGCTGGAAGGGCAGTAGCTCCTGCTCCTGGGGATCCTCCTGGGGACCCTCCTCCTGGAGGTCCACTTCCTCCTCGGACATGAGAGCCACCTGCTGTTGCAGATCGTATATGTATAGGGGACAGTTGGGTTTGTCTCCTTGAGGCTCGAGCGTCCGCAGCAGCTGCTGCTATGTCTATACTGAGAGGAGAGTGTGTTTCTTCGCTAAGAATTTCCGTTATTGATGGGAGTGGTTCTGCCATTGGTTGTTCAAGAGTTAGGTATTCAACTCCTATCCTTGTAAGACTTGTTGGGAGATTCTCTATTGTCTGTTGTTCCGTCACCTCCTCCACTACTGGGGTGACCACAAGGGTTGGAACTGCGACTGGGGTGTCTGTGAGGAGTGGGGCTGAGGATGTAGATTGTCTCGGTTCGTCCTCTTCACTATCCTCAGGTGTGTGACGAAATTCTGATGGAGATACTGGGGAGGAAGGTATGTATTCGGGGTGTTCTTTATCCGTCTTTCGATACCACCCTAGTCCGTATGCTCCTCTTTGTAGTATGCAGCTTGGCTTGGTGACGTATGCTTCGTCGTTCCAAAAGATGATGCTCCACTCGTGGTTCAGGAATTCAACTGTTAGATCCTGGTAGTGTCCTGTTTGTTCGTTCACAGCTCGGACGTGATAGCTGTCTCTGTCTGATTCTCCTTCGTATGCGATCCAAACTGCGTCTCCTTTGATGTGTTCTGGAAGATTGTCTGTGTATCTCTAGAGGACAATAGTCCACTGGGTATCCTGACTATACTGTAGAGGGATCGACAACACGGTGGAAAGCTGTTATGAGGTCGAGGATATTGGCCTGTAGGTCGATAAGTCGCCAATATCCTTCAAGGGTAGGGTTCCTTTGTACTCTTTGGATCTCTTGCCAAAGTTGGAGAAGTGCTAATCAAAAGTTCTCGACTCTTCTTATGTGAGCAAGTGCGGCCTCAAATTCTGCTATGAGTACCCAAATTTCTGCAGTTAATGCCCACGCTGCTCGACTCGCTTCTCTTGTGAGATCTCCTCTTTGATAGGCAGTGTGTATCTCTCGTGCACACTGAAAACTTTTGTGGAATTGTTCGTAGAGTCTTCTTAACTCTTCTGGTGTTCCTTCTGGCCAGAACTCGTCGTCGTCCTGGTAGATGATAGGAGGAATGGTGACTGTGATTATACTTTGCCTGCAACCTATTGCGACTGATTTCCTCCGGGTTTGGAAGCTTCAGTTTATGTTACGGTTCTGAGGGACCGTTGTGCAAAGTGCACTAATTGAAACGATATCGTTGTAACTGGAGGACTATGACCAATAGCCCCATGACGACAGTGATAACCAAGAGTCCTTGGTTAAGCAGGAATGCTATGAACAGAATGACACGAAGTACGTGCAACTCCCAATCAGGGATGGCCAGACTGCCTAGTTAAGGCGGAGTGGGGGTGCACAAGCAGAGGAAGAAGGAGGAGGAATATGATGGTTTTCGACTGCCTCCAAACGTACTACAGTGACGCTGGTGAGGGAAGCACGCAGGGAACTGAAGGAAGGTATGAAGGCTCGTCGCACAACCAACAGATTGACTTCCTTGATCAGCTGCAAGCGGTGGTTCCCTAACGAGTAGTTCTGTGGTGTAGAGTCGATTGCGAAAGCAAATTAACTGTGAGTTAATTTGCTCACTCAGATCTGACTATAGACACAGAGGACAACTGGGGTTCAGATTCTGAACTAAACTGAAGCTTAGGGCTTCAGTGTCGTACTAGAGAGCTTAAATACACGTGTGAGAATCATGTGCTACTACACTTTTGACATGTGTTTCCAATAAACACATGTCACTTCGTCTCAAGCATGTGTTTCTAATAAACACATGCTTCTACAATCATATGTATTGTACAGTTCTTCGTGTCAGTCCATAATCACATGTATCGTACACAATCACCTGACTATCTCCCAGCTCTTGTGGGAACAACTGGTAGGGTATATCACGGGTATATCACGGTTTTTTTGTATTTGATCAATAGCTCAGAAAATTCCCTTTCTTTTGAGCCCAAAATCATTGAAATCTGTGCAGAATTGATGAAGTTATGATCTCTGCAAGTTTTAACTCTTGAACTAGAGGAATGATGTCACAAATGACGTCACAGCATGAAAAACCCGCGGGTGCTACACCCGCGGGTTTTTTCCAAATTTGGCAATGCTGTGACATCATTTCTGCAGCCAGAAAGCTGAAACTTGCAGGGCTCATAACTCAGTCAGTTCTGCACCAATTTCAATGATTTTGGGCTCAAAAGAAAGGGAATTTTCTGAGCTATCGATCAAATACAAAAAAACCGTGATATACCCGTGTTATACCCTGACAACTGGCCGACCTAGTCCGTGTCAGAACGTGACACCTGGTGAAGTATCAGCCATTCAGCCCCCAGACATTCAACAGGTCAACCCACAGGTTGACCCAGGAGGGCCGCCACCTCTGTGCCTCCTGGGGACCCACCACTCACTTGTCCGTCTCTCTCTCTGGACATTCCTTCTAGTCTTTCTGATTCAAGCCACTCTTCTCCCTCTGATGGCAGGTCACTCTGCTCCAAGGCACCCTTCTCCCTTTCAAAAGGACCTTGACCTGCATCATGACCTGCATCATAGACATGTGCTGACAGTAAAGCCTTTTAGTTGCTCCTTTTCACACTCCTTCGATGGCCTTGTGAGTCACACCACTCTCCATCTTGATGAATGCTTCTGTCCACCTTTGTTCCAACCAGGCACCAAGCAGCATCAGGAAAACGTCACACTTCTTAATTTGGTCTTGATGTACTTTAAATGGTTCTAAGGCAGGTCTAGGGTACTCGACATAGCTTAATTTCACCTTAGGAATTTTCGACTTAAAATCTCCTTGACATCTCTTTGACACAGTACTTATGACACTTAAAATTAGAGTCACAATGAGTCTGTCTTTCAGGTATATATA
>QFDX01006143.1:0-15050 GCA_003315875.1 Lactifluus piperatus | reverse complement strand
CATCGTATCGCAAACATTTGCGTCGACTTTCTCGTCGGCCAAGTCAACGCCGGCGCCCAGGTAAGCCCGATCTATTCCTTCTCCCTGTCCGATCTTCTCTCACTACGCCCACGCTTTCTCCATACAAAATATAATATATAAAATTTCTTTTCTTGTTCAAAGCTACTACAGGTGTTTGATTCATGGGCAGGAGAACTTTCTCCGGACGACTTTGCAGAGTTTGCTCTCCCGCCGCTCCGACACATAGCCACGACCGTCCGTGCACGCCTTGCGACGCACCATCTACAAGCAGTTCCTCTCATCCTCTTCGCAAAGGGTGCCAACGCGCCTGCGTCCCTCAGAGCAGTTGCGGCGGCTGGTTACGACGTGCTTGGCCTCGACTGGTGCATAGGTCCAGCTGATGCCCGTGCGTCGGCACCAAATAGCGCGCTACAGGGGAACCTTGACCCCTCCCGCCTTTATGGCGGACGCGAAGCAATCAAGGATGACGTGCGTCGCATGTGTGCCTCGTTCCGTGCGGGGAACAACCCACCGAGAGCATGGATCGCGAATCTCGGACACGGTATTACACCCGGTGTTGACCCAGATGATCTCAAGTGGTTCTTTGAGTGCGTGCAAAAATACTCGGCCCGTGAGGTGGTTCTGTAGATCGGAGGAGGTATATGATAATTGAAGTAGTTATACATCGGTGTGTAGCGTGTTGATATATAAGTAGGTATCACACGCGGGCGGGATCGCAGATGCCACGCCAGTACGTACAAATGTCGTACGCCCAATCAAGAGGTTGCCGGGGCTAAATGTGACAGACGAATATATAAAACCTGGTGAAATGAAAACATGATTGAGATGCAAAATGTGGTTTCGTGAGCAGAAAGCGGAATTGAAAGTCCATGCAAGGGACAATGCTGTAAACTGTAAACCATGCGGGGATGAGAGATCCTAATTAAAACAGATGAACAGCAAAATTGAGCTCGTGTCATGCAACAACATCTGCCGCACTGAAGCTACTGCGTCGACGTCTCACGCTTCGGAGGCCGGGTCGCTCGCCCTTACTATTCCCGGGTTTGACTACGGCGCTCACGCCATTCTTCATCCACTCGTTGGCGTTCGTCCGCGGCGCAGAAACTTTGAGTGTTACATCGCCGAGATTGCTGACGGATGCATGATGCCCATGTCCAGGGCGTTTTGGAACAAGAGTTGGGAGTCTCGATGGGGACGGTGACGCTGGACGGGCGGTGCGGCGGGGCGTGGGAGCAGGCGGGGGGAGAGTGGGCACTTTCTGTGGAACACGGGCGGACGTGGCATTCGCAAGCCTGGGGATCTTGTTCGGCGGTGCGGTTACATTTGCTTTGTTCGTAGCTGTACCAAGTACCTTGCCAGGCTTACATGCTGCCGCTGCTGCGGAGCGCGTTACCCGGGTCGGGCGTTGCTCGGAGGCAGTCAGCTTGGCAATACCTGTCTTGAGAAGTGCACGAGATTTGTGGCGCGTAACCGGCTGCGCTGCGCCGAGAGCGGGCAAAACGTCCTCGCTCTCATCCATTTCGTCATCAGATGAATCGGTGGCAACTCGTTTCGCGTTCGGCGTCTTGCGCGGCTGTCCTGGAGGGGCAGCGGCACGGGCACGGGCAGAAGCTGCAGCAACATGCTTGCTCGGAGTGACAGGTGGGACAGACGTTACACCATTGACGATGGGGGTAGTGTCCATGGGTACATTCTCTGTGTCGGTTTCGGCCGGAGGCGTGACTGGAGCAACGATCGCAGCAGCCGCGAGTGTTGCAGCCGCTTGCGTTCGCCGCATTTCGTCTGCAGCTGCCCACTTGACCCACTCGAGTTGCTTCACGTACATGAATTGTTGCTGAGGGCCTACTACACATCCAGGGCGCACGATACGCATGAAGGCGATCGCCTCAGTTGCAGTGAACCCGTATTTCCAGATGAGATATGCACCGATGAGGGTGCCAGTCCGTCCTAGGCCAGCTTTGCACTGCCCATTCACGAAGTTAGTAGGACACTGTCTAGAAATGTGTAGAACGTACGTGAACTGCCACCACTCCACCAGTCTGAATGATCTCGTCAGAAATATCAATAAACCGTCGAACGATTTCGTCCGATGGATTGGTGCCATCATCAAAATATAACTCCATGTGGTTGACCCCTCGCTCGAGGAATGTCTGACGATCATACAGTGGATTGTTCAGTCGGATGACGACCTTGACATTATGCTGCTCAAAGTATTCAAGGCAGTTTTGGAACGGTGTTGGCAGCTTGCGTTGTAGCGCAAGCTCACGTTGCTTGGCACCTTTCGCGGGTGAAATGAGGGCCCCAGTGGACGATGCTTGCCCTTTCGCATCCTTCTGATTCTTGATCCACGTAGGGTCCATAGGTGATGCGAGGGCGATAAAGTGGGGCGAGATCCAGTTCCAATCGCCGTTCTCCACTTTTTCATAGTACTCGTACTCGTTAACATCGAATTCGTTGAGGTCGCAAAGACCGTTCTGCATCGCTTTATACATTCCCCAAAGGCAATCTTGGATGCTCAGATTGAAGTCAGACCGTCCGCGACCGGCGTCACGGAAAGGCATGAACTCAAGCTCAGCTATAGGTTGAAAAGCTTCCCATGGGGCGCGTTGTTGTACGATTAGCTAGAAAAAGTCAGGCAGGTAAAAGGAAAAGACGATTGAGCCATACTGAGAAGAGAGCCACTAGGAGCGCAGCATTAGCTTTCCGCTGAGGGTCATCGGATGTGTAAAGAATTAGGCGGTGGGAAGCGAGGTCGTCATCCTGAAAGGGGGCATGAGTATCTATAGACTTGGGCTGGAAGCAGGGACCGGTAGTCCAGCAGACAACTAGAAGGCTTGACAGGTTTGGGTGGAGGGTGTGTGTGACGTAGGCCGCTCGATGTCTCGCGAGTTTGTACGCGACTCGTGGAGTACGGGGTGGATTCGCGTCGTAGAATAGAGATGCGACTTACGATAAGTAATGAGTGAATATATATGCATGCTTTATAAACCATGGCCACATTGAGAGGGCCCCAGTCCTGAAAGAAGGACATGTACATGAGTTGATCATCTATTGTGAAGTAGTAGTGTTTGGTGGGTTCTGAAGAATCAGAAGGCGGTGTGCGTATTCCGCGGACATCGATCTGCTCTAGCTGAAATCCGGGATCATTGAGGGTCTCCTGTTTGGGTGGTGGATGAGGGAAGGTGGTAAAGTATAGTCTGCACGCGCACGTGGGGTGGATGAGTTCTGGTTCGGATTGGATTGAAAGTAAATAAGAGACGGACCTTTCATCAAATCGACAGAGAGGTTCGCACTTTGGAGCCATGGCGAGATGAGAGGGGGGGGAATGATGGGCCAAAGTAGCTCACTTTGACTTGAAATATAACACTCGATCGCAGAACCGTCAACTTGAGAGAAACACGTTGTGTGCACCCCAAAGTACGTAATAAACATCCATAAACAACGCCTAACATTGATGATTTTACTAACTAAAAACACGCCTCATTCCTGCCCAGTGGCCATGCGCCATATTTTTATCAACAAAATCGCACTATCGTCGGTCGCACTCTCCACAGACCCAAACGAGACGACAGTAAGCGTCGTGACAAAACTCCGGAGGTATGGTGAATACTGTGGGAATCAACAAAGGCAATAAGCATTTCGTCACCACCACCCAATTTGATCATCCATACCACTCGACAAAAGTGCTTATACCACATCCAAGTTCGCCACGCTACCCACTCTTCGTCTCTCCAATTTGCATGTCCGTCCCATGCATCTGCTACGATAACACGTCCTGCTGCGTCTGATGAGTGAAGCGCATGAATGAAGCTTTCGAGCACTCGCGCCAGAGTCGATTTCTGTTCGCGCGTCACTGCTGCGTAGGCCTTGAGTGCTGACACCAGTTGGGGTGAATCTTCTGCTTGTGTTACTTGCGGATCTGAGGGTCCACCGTCAACACTACAACTGCTCAAGACACTGTTTGTATATGTACCATGCATGGTTTCGGCGTCGACTTCCATCGCTGTCGCATCCGCGACATCACCGTTGGCGTTGGCCTTCGCCCGTGCGTGAGCATCGTCGTCCTCCTTCCGAAGCGTAACCACCCGCCGCCTAGCCACTACGACGCGTCCGTTTGCTTTGTCGATCGCAGTGCGTAACAGGTCCCAGTCCAGGCCTCCGGCACGATGCCCAAAAACCCACGATACAACGTCGGCGGGTTCAACGATCTGATACTGCATTAATTTATCAAACACAATCCCGATCATTTGGTGAGAACGTTTCCAAAAGTTTGCAACAAGCTCGAGGACGTGCCCCTTAGCCTCTGGCGACCCGGTAAGGGAGCGTAGAACATTTAGGTAGCGTTCGACGGCGTTAAGAAAATGGGAGAAGGAGCGTGCCCCAATATGCAGCAATGATTGGATTGCGATAGACCGGATAAGGGTGTCCGGGTCCTCATTGACCTCGGCAGTCTCAGCTAAACCGTTTTTGATCGTTTCGAGGTGCACGAGAACGTCCTCAGGCTTTGTGCGACTGCGTAGTTGGTTGAGAACGCTCTGTGCGGCATCATAGTGCGGCATCGCTACAAAACATTCAAGCAAATGGGGTTGACGGAGACAAGAGTAGAAAAAAGGAAGAACATACTAGGGTCCTCGTATTCATAAGTGGGTCCGGGAGCCTGATCAGGCATGGCGCCAGCTGATGGCTCCTGGAATGGCAACGGCAGCGTCTTTAAGACACGGTCGTAGTATGACAACCGAACTTCGAGCTCCAGGGCCCGTTGCACAAAGACGCGTTTTGGATGTTGCACTGGTAATGCCAGATCTGGAACCCTGTCCAAAAACGTTATAACTCTAAAAAGAGGGTAAAAGGGTGGGACGAACCATTCCTTCCATACCCATTGAAACCCAAAGTTGCTCATATGAACAGCGAACCACTCTGCGAAACGACGAAGTACGTCTGCGTCCAGGCCATTCGCACAATAGGCGTAAATCTTGCGAATAGACTTTCCAACGGCGGGTCCAACGGTTTGCGGCGATAGCTTACAAAGTTCTGTGATCAAAGCTGCGTAATAAATGGGCTTGATAGGACTTTCAGGCAAAAGGAACTGCGTTCCGAGAATGGTCTAGTTCGCCCAGATTCCGATCAGTAGGAACGATAGGCAATAGTGTGAGCAAGAGAGAGAGGAAGGCACCTCGATCAAAGTGGACTCAAGTTGCCAGTCGCGCCCCGTTAGTGGTTTGCGTTCAGGTCCCTCAGTTGGGTCACCCGGACGGGGCTTGAAAGTACCACTAACGGCCCATTTGGGATACTCAACAAGGACTCGTGCGCATTCCTTGCGATTAACTTCGAAGATTTCGATGATATCGACCAAGTCAGTGCGGACTGCGTATCCTGCGGGCGTCTTCGGATCGGCTGTCACCTAGACGGGCGAAGGTTTGTAAATCGACCATGAGAGGAAATCGGAATGCCTAATACATCATTATCGAAGAGACGGAGCATATGCTCGGGCCATTCTTCTTTTTTAATTGGTGCGTCCTCACTAGACTCCGTAGATAAAACCTCAAGCTCGATTACCTCTGGGGGGACGAGAACAGAAGGAAGATCGAATGGTACCACTGTTGATGTGTTCATGGCTGCATAGGGCTGTGGGAAGATGCTTGAAACATCGGTGAAGTCAGAGAGGTCAAGGGTTCTAAGGGCAGAAACCGCGCAATCGAGAATCTACATCTGCTTGTTAAAAAGACGTCCTGATGTTGTCTAACAATCTCTGCATACCTCATCAGCATGCTCTGCAGGGATCTCAGCGGAATGTAGGTGGGCAAGCGGATGCACAAGCCATTTGGCCGTCTTCACGGAATCATTGTATGCTTGGATGGTGACAATCATCTCATTAACAGCGGCCGCAGAATGTACTTTAAGAACTTGGCCAGCCTTGATTGCTTCAGGTCAGTTTAAACAAGATTGTACAGGAGACAACAGACGCATACTCTCATCAATCCTTCGGCCGCACATCGCGCTGCTCGTTTCGCGCGTCCGTTAGAGACACCGAATTCATCGAGGACTGCAGTGAACGACTGTAAAAGCCCAAGCATAGATTGAATTGAGATGAGGTTCGTGACAGTAAGATGCGCGAAGAAATGGATCTATTCGTCGGGAACCAGTTACAAGGCAGTGTTGGACAGAAGGGTTTTGGAACGTACGCAAAGACGGGTTTCACGCCAAGCCAGTTTATCCAAGTAGGCTTGAAAACCCTTCCAGAAATCATCCAGTATTAGCCTGCCCAGAGGGGGCTTCGGAGCGCTTGCAGAACCATTCTCTTCCCCAGTAACAGGAACCTCGCTACTAGTGGGTATAGACAAATAGTAGAGAAGAGCTGCATAGAACGGAATTTTGTAAGGTTGTTCCGTGACGCTGGCCCAGAGAGTCAGTAGAGTGTAGACTCATGAATGGAAAAGAGCATACCCTAAGCGGAAGCCTTCAGCAATTGCTGGGATACTGGAGTGTTCCTGGGACTGTAGTTTGGTGGCAAGCTGAGGTAGCTCTTGCTCTGCGTCCTGGGTACAGTCGTGGTGTGTGAGATGAGCAAGCCCAATATTTGGGAGAACCAACCACTTCGCCGAACTTGATGATGGCTGCCTTGAGTTTCTGGTCTGGTGACTCTTGAATGTCCCGCCTATGATCATAATGTTCGTAGTCGTCTGGACACGGTTCAATATTGCTGACTATAAACCAAACACACGCATTTATCTCACCTCGGCGACGTCTACGCCCACCTCCACCATATCCGCCTCCGTGTCTTTCGTAGCTCATGATAGTTAATAACAAACGTATGTTCGTGTCAGACTTGTCCAGCAAATCAAAATCGCCACATCACGTGCCATTGCTAGTTTCGTTATGATGCCCGGCCTACCCGACTGACCCGCCCCTACCAGTCGTCCAGCGAACGTGACATCGCTATTATTTCGAGGTTTGCGTATGACTTGATTTGGTGATTCAGGGAGGTGACTAATTTTTAAGCAGGTATGCCAGGCGGATGCTATGCAATTGGTCGATGACGGCCAACTCGTTCGGGCTGACTGCTGCTGGCAAGAAAACGCTCATACTGAACCTATGCACCTCGGGTTTCTGGCGCGTCACTTCACGGCGCAACCGTAACACCACCTCCTCGTTCTATTCTTCCCAGTCAACACCATCTGTTTCTACACAGTCCCACCTTCTCCCCACAGTCCCACCTTCCAAGGCATCGATGACCCCGTCACCCTTTCCGTCCGAACACCTTACACCTGCCGAAATTTCCCGTGCCAGTGCGGCCGCGGTTCGCATCTCTGTTGCTCGTGGAGCCATCTGGGATGGCTTTCATATGTGGCATTCCTTGCATTGGTCGGCATGCCGATATCATGGGCATGACCCTAACTCAGCTCCGCGACCGCCATTCCGCAGTCCCATAGCGTCTTTCGTGCCTATTGATTTCGGCCGGCCTATATCCACCCGGCTAGCTGGACATTGCCTTTTGCATAGTCTATTGAGGGTTGGAGAGACCAAGGCCGCCGCAATGCTCACTGAACAAATGATGGCTTATGGGGAAGAACTTCATCCACTTTCGTTCAACATCCTTTTGCGTCAGCTGTATCCCTTTGCAAGTCCGAAATTGCCTCCACCTATCTACGGCCGTCTGCGGAGTCTTGTTCCCCGTATCAAGCGGCCATTCGGACCAGAAGTTTTGGAAATTCAGAGCGTAATGCCTGCTGACCCGCTTACTCAATTCGCGGTACGGCTTCTCAGTAATGCGCGCGAGCATCGTTGGCAACGCACAACTGGCATGTATGAAACTGTCATTCGTGCTTGCCTCATACAAGGGGAGATATTGGTCGCCTCTCTCCTCCTTGCTCTTCTTTTAAAAGATTACCAACTGCGGCGTGCATGTTCCAGCGCTGCAGCCGAAGCTGAACGTGTCGGCGCATCAGACACAATGGCCTTCGTTCAGTCGAAGATCCCAGATGCGCCCTCTCGCTGTTTCAAGTCTTTGCCGGACCACAATTCGCGTTTCTTATTCCAGAGCCTCACTGGATATTTGGAGAAGCACTGTGCTCGCGTGGATGACCCACTATTTCCCGAAGCATCGCAAGCCTTAGCCAACGTTGCCGGCGAGCTAGACGTTTGTATGATCCCATACGCGAACCTGGCAACCCTTATCAAGGTTCTATATTCTTATCCACATTGCCGGCATAAAGTGTGGATTACTCTCCCATCCGGAGAGCGGCAACGGCGTAATGCTTACCGCTACTTCCATCACGTACTCGTCCAGCTCCTCCACTTGCTCTCAGACCGAAATTCCCTTGTCAATCTCAACCAACTCCCTGCTTTGAACCTGGCATCCTACAATGCGCTCTTGAACTATGCGATGCGTTTTCGCCACTCTCTAAAGCTCGCAGATAATGTTCTCCGTCATATGACGTATTCCCGCAAGCCGTCGCTTGCTCCAAGTATGGAAACGTACAATATTTTACTACGGGGCTGCACGCTCATGCGCCGTAACGACGTCACGGAGAGTATACTACGGACGATGCGGAGGCAGATACCTGACAATCAGATCGACCTCTCGATACCCCATTTCCCACTCGTTATGCCCCAAGGGCGCTTACAAAACAAGGCAAACCAAACCAACTCGCGAAAACGTCATTGTCGCTTCCCCGAGCTGCTCAAAGTTACTCACGAGTATGAACTTACCATTCCAAAGCCGAAAGGTCTTCTCAAGCCTGACAACACTCTACTTACCACTTACATGGCACATCTTGTTGCGACGGGACGCCCAGCTGCCGTGGCTATTCTGATTACACGCGTTATCCCAGGACTAGAACCACCCGAAAAACAATTAACGCACGAGGAACGCATTTCTAGATGGCAGACAAGCGTCGCACGGGGAGTGGCACTCGGTCCTCATTTCTTTGCTGTTGCGCTCAACGCGCTCCGCAAAGCTGGTCGGAACAGACTTGCAGAACACGTTTGGGCGCTTGCGCGCGCCGCCGAAGAGAAGAGCCTAGAGGGCGGCAGCACGACGCCGTGGTGCTTGAGCGTACACTCGTACACGGCGATGCTCCAACTGTACGCGGACGATACGAAAGGTTGGCAAATCGTCGATGGGGGTACATATTGCCGCGAAGTCAAGGATGCACAACTGTCAGGGTTACCACCGCGTCCACGGGACCCGAGGCGTGCCATGCTGAGCCTCCGAAAGGGGATGCAAGTCTTCCGTGCCTTGTCGCTTGCAACTGACAAGGTGCGTGAAGCCGCCGTACGTGCACGCAGCGAGGGTCGGGAGTGGAAAAACGTACCCACACCACCCACAGCAGATGCGAGGTTCTACAACGCAGCGCTAAGCCTTGTCCATCGTTGGCCAGGGATGGCTCCGCGGAGTGCCCATTCAGGAACGCGCTGGCGGTGGAATCGCGTGTTAGGCTCGGCGCGCAAGCGATTTTCGCTTACGGCTCATACGCCGCGTGGATGGACGCCTGAGCTCGAGGAGGTTGCGAAGAGTGTGACGAGTGCGGGCTACGTACTTCCAGTCGCGTTCGTGTTGCGGGGTGTGGGACGAGGCGAGGAGATCCAAATGAAGAGAAAGCTGGACCTCAATGCACGACCATTCTCGTTTGGGCCGAGGTCGTGGTTACGTTTCGCACCACATCGAATCCCAACAGTCAAAAGGAAAGGCTTACCCGTACCAGATCGGTGGGGGCGCCTGCGGTTGCCTGACGCCGAATCCATAAATATCTCTAGGGGGCCGGTGCAAGGGTAAAATGGGTTGTAACATTAAAGCAATTAATGTGAGGATAGATGTATATTGGCCTGATCGTATGCTATTATTGATTTTCAAACTGAACAAGATCGGGTGAAGCGGTTTGCATTTTAGCGTGGTTTGCAATGACCGATTTATGGGGAATAGGCCGCTGGAGATCTTGTAAATATACGACTACTGTGTTTCTTCGTTCACCCCGCAGTCGCCACTCCCTTCCTACATCTCCCAGTGCTTCTACTGCTTGCGTAACTAGTGCCGTCTGTTTCGCCTCGTCCCCAAGATCACGTTGAGAACCTCCTGTATTCTTGCGGGCGAACAGGAGTTGAACTCGTACACCCCGTAACAGTTCCTGGCGGGCCTTACGAAGCTTGTGTTGCATATCTGCGACGCCAATGCCCCATGCAAACTGTATCTCCTTTTCCTCGGTAGCCCTTCGGCCAGCCCGGGCTTTCAAACGCTGGGCCTTCTCGCGTGCAGCCGTCTCTTTCCAGTCAATAAGCTTCACGAGTGCGTAACCATCCGTAGCGTCGGAAGGGGGGGCAACAAGCTGCGCATACTGCTTGACGAAAGCTTTAGGCGGACTACCTTCCTTTTTGAATTGAATTTCTGTTGCAAGGTTATCGATAACTTCAGTCAGAAGCTTTGGGGGTAAAGGTTTGCGTGATTCTGGGTCGATGACGCGGACATATGTATACGGAATGTCGCCGTTAACCGGAGGTGCAACTTTGATGTTTGATGCGAACCGGGGGCTTAAGGTGGAAAGGATGGGAAGAGCACGTTGCCGGTACGAGAAGAGAGCGATCCGGGGATTTGATGGAAATGTGGAACTCGGTCGTAAACGCAGCATGGAGTACATGTGGGTGTGTGTAGTAGAATCGCAGGTGCAGGTATACATAACCTTTATCGCACGTGGCCGTGGTAATATGGACAAGACAAGAGCGAGGCGTACATGTCGTTGAATGACTTGGGTAGTAACCACTTCGACAATGGTCTTAGACGATGCACTTTATCCTGAAGATGCTTCCGACGAACATTTGACATGGATGCTTCAGGCTATGGAGATGGTGTGCACCCACATTCACATTGGAAAATTACGCGTGCTCATATACAGGCTGAGGAAGCCTTAGCTGCCAGTGAGGTGCCTGTTGGCTGCATCTTTGTACGCGACGGTAAGGCAATTGCCAGGGCACGTAATCGCACCAACGAACTCCGAAATGTATCCTTGCACACCCCTCCGGACATCCCACTCGCTGATGCCCGATTACGATGCAGGCTACCCGCCACGCCGAGCTCGAGGCCATTGACGCTATCCTTGCCAACCCTGACCTGACGCCTCCTGGTTTACTCACCAGTGGAGTATACCCCCTCGCCAACACTACGCTATATGTCACCGTCGAGCCTTGCATCATGTGCGCCTCCGCGCTTCGTCAAATGGGTATTGAGCGAGTATTTTACGGCTGCGCGAACGAGCGATTTGGGGGCTGTGGGAGCGTTCTTGGGGTCAACAGGAGGTGTGTCCATTAGGAGGTGCGACAGCTTCTCTTTAGATGACAATTGGGGCAGTCTTTGGCATCCGAGACACCCGTCATTTGACGCAACAGATGGGCTTTGCCGTGAGGAAGCGATCATAATCCTGAGGCGATTCTACGTTACTGAGAACACGAATGGTATGTGTGCTGAGGTCATTACATCTACGAGCTTAGAACCAATGGCAGCTCCAATGCCGAGGTCGAAAACTAACCGCGTGCTCAAGACCGACATTCCCTCTCGTGAACCAACGCCACGACACAAATAAACGAGTAGACTCTGCGGCATCTGTAGATGCCCTCGAACTAGATGGAATTGCGGGGCTCTCTACATTTTTGTTTTCCTCTCGGAATCTGCATTCCAATTCAGTCCCATGGTTTGTGCGACGAAGCTCCACTTGTCAGCTGCCTCTTTAATTCTGCAAACTAATTCAGAGCGTCCACCCAATTACCCTGATAGGCACTCACTTGAGCTCCGTTGACTTGCCTGCACCATGTCCAGCCTTCATTTCAAGTCTCAGAAGCAGAGGATGAGGGTTGCCACTAGCGACATGCTGCAGTGTCGCTGCAAGCTTGAAGGAATGCATGGGGACAACACGATCGTCATCTATAATCAATTGAATAGTTAATCCGATATGACCCCCGTTAGATTGAGAAAGTCGCGCACGATCAGCTGTGAGAAGTAGCGTTGGGGGAAGTATTTTATTGGCTGGCACATTGTGAATTGGCGAGATCGGATAGATAAAGTCAAAGTCGTGGGGATCATGAGGGTTGCCGTAATCAGAAGTCCATACGTGTCCAATAGTAAAATCGGCGAACTATAATGAGAAGGGCACTGAATGCATTGTATAGGAAGTGGGAGTGGCAGCCGCACCTTGAGAAGGTCATGAACCCCAACCTCAGCTATGGCGGCTCCAAAAAGGCCCTCAGGCGCACGATTCATGCAGGCTGAAACAAGTAGACCTATTGGGACACAACAATCGCTTGTGAGCTATGTTTTGAGGATGAGGATAGTGGATAGGGATAACTTACCGCCATTTGAGCCACCGTTGATGGCAATTTTCCCCCTCCCAGCATACTTATTCTCGATCAACCACTCTCTGGGATTGCAAGGTCACATTTAGTCAGACCCGGAGCGTCGAGATTGACTCACGAGGCGGCGATGAAGTCGTCGAAACAGTTTATCTTTCTCAAATCATGTTTGACAACTGTCATTCTTTACAGAACACCTGAACGCACCTTGCGCTCGCGTGTGCCCGCGAGATGCCATTCTTCGCCGAATTCGCCACCGCCGCGAATGTTTGGCACAGCAAGCACAAAACCATATGCACGCATAGCCGTGAGGATGGATGGACTAAAGAAAGGCCCAATTGATATGGAAAACCCGCCGTAACCTTCCGGCTCAGTTGGTATTATCGCTCCGGGGGGTTAGAATTCTAGACCCACCGTACTGGATGACAGGTGCCGTGCCGTCGAGAGGGGTGTCCTTGTGACGAACCACAAACATGGGAATCTTGGTACCGTCTTTGCTCTGATACCATATCTGGTCCGTAAGAAACCCGCCACCTCCCGCGAGGCCGCCTACTTTCGTCTCGCACCAGACCTTCCATGTTCCGTCCGATTTTCCTCCGCTTGGCTCCGTAAAGTCATAACGAGCAACGACACCGGGGGTGTCGAAGCCTGTCAGCCACGCAAAGAAAAATTGTTGTATGCGCCGCCCATAGACGTCGAGGGTGCCGACATGGTCTGGAGCAAGGCGTTTCAGTTGTCTGCCGCTGCTAAGATCGTGGATGTAGAGTTCATCCTTGACATTGCGCTTGTAGATAATAACCAGTCGATCGTTACCTAAGATTGACGCGTCCTCCAGATGTGCGTCTTTGTCTTCGGGAATGAGGTCCTCGCAGAAATCCTTGATATATACAGGACCCGACTCCGAAGCAGTACGGAATGCTTCGACGTCCACCGTGATGACCTTATATTGAGGCGCCTCAACATTAGTATGGATGTAAAACTTCGTTCCGTCATTTCCGATACTTTAGTAGTATGAGCTGTGAGTGAACCGAGCATATTAAATGACCTACACGCTATATTCGGCCTCAAAATCGTCGACGAGCTTGATCCACTGTAAGTTTGGCCCTATCGGCTCTTTTCCAAGGTCTGCAAGCCAAAGAAGGTTTTTCTAACCCACATCATCAAGAGGATCATGAAAAGGAGAGCGAAGCATACTCGCGACGTATCCCGGGAAATTGTTAGCTCGAGCCACTGCCCATCTACCTCCGAGATCTGAACGCCCCATAACCATTCTGGCTGATCATGATTCTTCATCACCAGTACGTCCTCAGCTGTGTCAAGTTACAGAACACGTGGAGTGCATATGATACAAAGAGGCATACATTGATCAGTCCCGATTCTATGATAAAGAAGCTCGGCGTCCTTGTCAGACCCTGCCTTCGAACTAGCTGTATCCGGCTCAGTTGGGCCATGTAACGAGCGATCGGGAAACCTCTACGAAAGTTCTTTGATTTAGAGTGAATGCATATAAAAGAGAAATCAAACCTGATAAAAAAACCCTTTGTGATCGTGCGTCCAAGCGATGGAAGAGAACTTCACAAATCGAAGTTCATCAGCGAGGCGCTGGTCATTCTCCGCATCCTTAAGTGGATGTTCTGTGGAGCGAATGTAGATATTTGTGTAATCACTTCCCTGTGAAAATGATATTGGATTGTACCATGTCCGTAAATAAACGACGTACAGAGCGGGACAGCGCATAAGCAAACCATTTGCCGTCACGTGAGTAAGAAACAGAATTCAAAGAGATGGATCCGTCACTTGAAAGCACATTTGGCTAAGATGTGTAAGTGGGGTGGAGGTAAATTTGGCACAGATATCCGACGTACATCGAAGAATACTTCACTATCAGGACCAGAAACAGAATTAGGAAGCGCCGAATCTTTTGAGCGATAATATACTGCTCAGGAAATCAGCTAGAAGCAATCAACGACGACGAGGAGAACTCAGACCCGATTGCGCCTGTAGGCCACTATTGTACGACCAATACCATCTACCATCGTCGCGCAGTGAAGGAGGACCGAACTGCGTTGAAATGCTATACGGCCATCTCTCCACATATCCACAGAACAAAAGACGCTTACTCTTTCGTAGTCAGTGCTAGCCCTGATTTTTTCTTCCAACTTGGAGCGATCTGGAAAGGCGTCTAAGAAATCTCGTGCAAGAGCTTCTTGAGCAACAAGCCATCTTTCTTTTTCCTCTCCGTCCTTTTCAAGCCACGCATATGGATCCGGAACCTTCACTTCGCCGTTCGCTGCACTCTGATATAAATCAATGTGATCGGAGCGGCGAGTAGGGGGGTAACAATGCGGTGTCCATGAGGATGGAATGGTTTGCATGTTTCTAGGTCTGTGAGAAAGGGAAGACAGATAGGAAATTCGTCCGGACAGCGCCGACAACCGTATATATGCACGCGTGCGTAGCAGAACACGCATGAGTTGTTGGGGGACAAGCGGAGGCTGACTAACATTATTAGTAATATGATACTGTACAAAACATCAGGAAATTCACACATTTATTTGACTTTTCAATAATCACCCAAAAGTCAAAAGTTTGTAAAGTTAAAAAAGTTAAAATTTATGCCTGTTCATTAGGAGGCTGGAGAAGTTCATGTGCATGATACACTACTATAATACACCATTCCATCATCACCACCAGCC
>QFDX01006137.1:0-35795 GCA_003315875.1 Lactifluus piperatus | reverse complement strand
CCACCCATTTGGTATCTATGCACGCGGCGCGATGCCCGAGTCCGTACCACCCTCGAGAAACCTACATAACCTAGCATATGAGGATGACGTATATGAAGACGAGGAGGATGGGGACAACGATCTCATACCCGCAGAGACAGACAAGGAAACACTAGAGACCGAACTGTCCGCCGAGGCCCAACTGGATACAGCCGGTGCCTCAGGCTGTGCGGCCGCGGCGGACGGGGCTCGAGTGTGGCGCGAGTTAAGGGGAATCCACGACGCTGACCCAGGCGCGCATCCACGGAGACGTAAAAGGCAAGCTGCAAACACAGAAGCAGCTGTAGATGATGCCCGCCACCCGATGGGACTGCGTAAGAGGAGGAAAGGTGCGCTCTGTGGATGGACAGCGCCGGCGGACATGCTGAAGAGTCCGGATGGTGTGAGGGTGAGGAGCGCAGCAATTATCGAGGATCGACTCTGATTCGGACGACGAGTATTTAGGTTGAGTGCTTCATAATGCGTAGCTTTACATATAGGTTTATTAGTAACGCCCTTGCCAAGCTTACTCTACGTGGGATTCCCCGCCTGCATCAGGCGACTTACGTCGTCACGGTCCACCAGAACGAAGCTATCATTACCGTGACTGTACCACTTGAGTCATGACGCACATGACGTCTCACTTTTCTGTCTACCATTTGTGATTATAGTAACAATGCGCACTACTAGTAGCTTCAGCTGTGTCCAAAAAAAAAACATTTCCAGTGAACATCTGACAATCGACAAAACGGCAGGCATGAATTTATCACTAGCCGTATAGCGACACGGCCTTACCCAGTATCACCACAATACGCTGAAATTAAAGAGCCAATTAGTCGTCCTTTTCGTGTCTATATAACGATTCCTCGAACCTTAGGCACTATGCTCATTTTGTACCGTGCTCCCTGAGCAGATCTTTGATTTTCCGAGACCCCGCTAGATTTAATGTTGTTCGACCGTCACTGACCCGATACTGTGTATTTGCGCCCCGTGCAAGGAGAAGTTCCACAATTTCGGTATATCTGTAGAATGCTGATAAATGGAGGGGAGTCCAATTGCTCTGTTCCCTGGAGTTCACATCTGCGCCCCGCTCAATTAAAATTCGCGTGACTTCGACATGACCGAATCGCGATGACTTGTGTAACGAGGTCCACCCAATTCCATCCCGGGAATCCACCTCTGCGCCGTGAGTGATAAGTAAGCGCACAATATCGAGCTTTCCCATCCTCGATGCGATGCCCAGCGAAGTTTCCTGATATATATTTCGTGCATCGACATCGGCGCCCCGTGCAAGGAGCGACTGCACAACCCTTAGTTGGCCATTTTCCACGGCATTGTGCAGTGACATCAGTTCCGCACCATCCTCATCATCGTTATTCTGTGGTATCGTGTCCAATGTGTTTGAGTATATCTTGTCCCGAACAACTTCATCAACCATGAAATGACCTAGGAAGCTTGCAACGTCGGAGTGGCTATAGTCTGACGCCAAGTCTTCCGCAGTTTGATTATTGTGATTTCTCGAGCCGATGTCTGCACCTCGCCGGAGCAGCAACTTCACAATGTTAATATGTCCCCCCGATGATGCTGTATGCAACGCTGACGAGCCATTGTCATCGACAGCGTGCACATTTGCTCCTGAGTCGAGGAGAAACTGTACCAGCTTGAATCTCCCTTCTTCAGCAGCCAAGTGAAGTGGCGTTCTCTCCTGGTCATTACGGGAGTCGACAGTTGCTCCACATTCAATGAGAAACCGGGCAACCTTGATATGTCCATTACTCGAAGCCAGATGCAATGGAGTGCGAAGCTTGTCTTCCTGTACGTTCGCATCTACACCATAGTCTAGCAACAATGCTACGATGTCAAGGTGTCCATCGCGTGACGCGAAGTGTAGCGGAACGCAATTGTCCTTGTCCTGGGAATTTACATTTGCACCTTGGTCGATCAGGAAGCGACAAATTTCGACATGCCCCTTCACCGAGGCCAAAGTCAAAGGTGTCTGAAGAGACCCATTCCGCACATCGACTGCTGCACCAGCACCAAGTAGCAGTCGCATCACATCCAGATGTCCATTTTGTGATGCGATGTGCAATGGATTCCAACCCTGGCTGTTCCTGGTCTCTACAGCTGCACCGTGGTCGATTAAGAAGCGCACAACGTCAGACTTCCCACTTTCAGATGCGAGGTCCAATGCGGTCTGCCCCTCAGCATTCTGAACGTCGACATTGACACCAGATCGAAGTAGGAACTCCACGGCTTGAAGGTGCCCATTATGTGATGCGAAGTGGAAGGGAGTCCAGCCCTTGCTGTTCCGGGAAGATATATTTGCGCCGCTTATGACTAAGAAGCGTGCGATCTCGAGGTGGCCGCGCCACGAGGCGTAATGCAAGGGGGTTTGTTCATCATCGTCTCGGATATCGACAGTTGCACCACGTTGGACAAGCAACTTTACGATTTCGAGGTGTCCCTTGTCTGATGCAAGATGTAGCGGGGTGCTGTGGTCATCTCCGTGAACATTCACGTCTACGTTGCAGTCTAGAAGCAGTAATGTGACGTCAAGATGTCCGTATGTTGCCGCGATGTGCAATGGACTACAGCCCCCCGCGGACCGGGAATTCGTGTCTGCACCTTGATAAATTAAAAAGCGTGCAACTTCGATGTGGCCTTCGCCAGATGCCGTAGCCAATGGTGTCTTCTGCATCATATCCTTGGCCTCCAGGGCTGCGCCTGAATGAAGTAGGAGTTGCACAATATCAAGGTGCCCACCAATTGATGCGCTGTGCAACGGGGTCCTGCCTGCCCGACCTAGAGAGCCCACAATTGCTCCATGCTCGAGTAGCAGATTGACAATTTTGAGAAATCCAAAGCCGGAGGCCAAATGAAGTGCAGTCATACTGTCCTGGGTCCGTGCATTGACATCAACATCATTATCTAGGAGGAACCGTACGATATCGACTTTTCCCGCTTGCGATGCCGCGTGTAGAGGAGTTCCGCCAAAAGAATCTTGCACATCCACTTCGGCACCATGCTGTAGCAGCAACAATGCGACATCCATATTTCCCGTTGCTAACGCGGCGTGCAGTGGACTCATGCGATATCCACCCCTTGTGTTTACATCACAAGGGCGAATGAGGATAAGATTCTTGATAAGGTCATAGAGCCCACATAATGCCGCATAGTATAGTGGCCCTGCATCTGGCCGCGTCGGATGCACCGTCGACATGTGATATCCCCAAGGAAGATCAATATTGAATACCCAAACCCATGCTGCAAAATGAGGTTTGTATGGGTCGAACAGGCGTTCCATCATATCTTGTATAGATGATGATACATTATCGAATTGGGCATGACTGACCCAATGTTGTGCAGCATAGCGTGCCAAAGGAAATTTCTCGATAGTCGTTTTGTCAATGCGGTCGTCTAGCTTGAGCAGGATACTCAGGCATGCCTTCACGAGAATTGTATGCGCAGGACCAGGGAAAATCCGATAATCGGAAAGATCGTCCCCTGAGATGGCAAGGTGATCGGATGTCAAGAATTCCTTGACAGAGAAATGAGAGAATTGAACCACTTTGGAGTCATCCATCTCGACCACCGATATCAAACTTGAACCAACGGAGAGAACAGCTTCCTCAGCATCATCTCCTACGCGCCAACCAACATCATATTCAGGAAGCGCACCGGCCTCGAATCGTATGGCAAGAATTTCCGCGATTTCCTCCACGCGCAAGGGACGAATCGATACAGTGAGACATTTCAGGAGACGTTGAGCATATGCTCGTTTTGCCTTGTCGATGGAAAGTAATGCATGCTGATATGTCTCATCCAAAGTCTCGGGTAACTCCTCGAGGGCATCCTTTATACTCGCAGGAAGATTCCGACGCAAGAATTCCAACTGACAGTAGGCCCAGCGAAACCTAATCAAATAAGTAAACCCAAATTATGTGTGATCACCGTGGTAACTTACATCCCGTCCGCTTTCTCAGAGAGCACTTTGATGACCAGTTGCCTATCCTGCTCTCTCCACCTCCGCATTCTTCGGTCCGAGCGAACAACCTTGGTTATGTAATCCACGATGTCCTGTTGTTGTCCGCCTTGCTCATGAAGGCAAATTCGTAAATTTGTCAAAGGCTCGAGGACGGCTCGGATATCGAACTCGGGACGGCTCGAGACACAAATGTGAAGATTTGGGAGTTGCAGCTCGGCGAGCTCCTCAACGAGTTCGAGTACACTTTCCCGAGGCGTTGGCATCCCGGAGATATTTGGGCATTCGTCCAACGCATCGATAATGATGTAGATAGGTCCTTGTTGAGGAAGTTCGAGCATTTCCTTTAGCGATTGAATAAGCGTATCCTCAGCGGGCTGTTGCGTGCCGCTATTGTGTCTCGAATACAAGCGGGAGAGTATTTCATAACAAGGATTAGAATGTGAGGAGAGCTGGGCGAGGATAGAAGCCAGTAACCCTCGACGGTGCTGCTTTTCCGCGTCTCTGAAGTCAAAATAATAATAAGCCATAGAAGCTAGCCCGGCAGCGCACAAGCCTTCAGTGTGATGGATAATTGCCGAGCTGATTGAATCATGAGTGATTGCATATGGGATAATCGAGCACGACCTACAGAAGGATGCTCTTCCCGGATCCTGCTATTACACCAGAACATCATCAAATAAAGAACAAGTCGATGTGGAGAGTAATATACGTTTTCCATGAATCCATAAAAGCGATCCTTTTTCTAACCACTCCGAGAACACTCTGTCTTGCAACAACCATGCTGCAGTGCCAGTATAGTGAGCTTTACGCGCGATGTTCTGGTTCGTTGATGGATCTGGCGGAGACAGCCAGTTTCGAACATTCCTTTGTAACTGGTCCCCTTTAATCTAGTTTCAGCCTCGATTATTAACATTGAGCAGTTCAGATGACGAACGTTCCATCCAGTTTATCTTACTTGCTATCTCTTGCATGTCGACTAGCATCTGTAAGACCGGGCTATAAGAATTCGCAGGAGCACAGTTCACATACCGAGTGCCTTCTGGATACTATCCATCGATGCTTTCCCGTCTTTAAGAACGATGATTATGTGGGATTCCAGGAAGAAGCCCTGAACTAAACGCACCGTCCATGACTACTCTTGTGTTGCTCATAAGCCCATGAACCACCTGGAGCGTCTGGGCTACGGTCATGCGAGCCTCATCATCGGTAAGCCGGTCGAGCCTCTGCAGCACAGATTCCACCTCGCTCTCTCCCAATAGCTTCTTTGCAAACTTCTCTGAGGCGAGTTCAATGATACGTAGAGTATCTGTAATGGAGGGATTGCTTACTGAAACGACCCTGCTTTATTTGCTTAGTCGCCAGGGCAAGCACTGAGAGTAGTTCAACCATAATCTTCACCAGCATATGCATCATCGTAGGGGTGGGTGGAATTTCGGTATAGACATGTAGGCGTTGAAGAAAGCATTGGATGCATTCGAATAGATCTTCGAGTGCATCATAGCTCGCACTAACACCACTAGCGGCCTGAAATACTCACGTCAGCGATATGCGGAATAAGGTGATGACGGAAGTGCGTACTGCGAGGAGAGCATCAATTCCGACAAATATTGCCTTTGATGGCGAAAATGGGACCTGCAGCGGTAATCAATAAGAAATCATGAGGGAAGAAAGCTCGGGCAGCTCACGAGACTGACTGCCTCGCCAAGGGTACCAGAGAGCGCATGAAGGACTTGTACAGCAGGCTTGAGCACATTGATCAGCTTCCGATTTCGATCTCGATATTCCTTGAACTCATTTTCTCGTTCCTGGAATAGTCCCATGACATGATCTGGAGAATCTGATTGCTGGATCCTGTAAGCGAATGGGTTCTGAGTGAGGTCTATGCCTGTCTGCTTTGTGTACTCGTCCAAGGCGGCATCAATGATATGGCGGAAGTTTGATGGTGTAATAGACATGATTAAACTCAAGAGGTGGGGATAGGTTTGTATGTTGAGATGGTTTATGATGATAGGAAAGGCAGAGCGGCGAAGAACTCAAGGGAGGTACAGTAGATGCACAGCATCCGCAGACACTGCAATGCGTGGAAACATAGAAACAGTGGCACGGGATTCGAGAAGCCGGACTCGGTCCGCAACTCCGGGTTCTGCCAGCGCCCGTCCTATACTATCCATGTATCAGTCGACTAAATAAAACAATTTCAAGCTTATTTTTGTCTCCTTACAGGGGCCTTTTTTTCTGCGCTCGTTGGGCCTCAGGCCTCAGCCTTACTCTCTTTTTTGCTGTCGGCCTATCTTTTTTGCAATTAAAAGGTGGTCTGCAACCGGCTTTGAAATCCTACCTTTTTCGGACCTTATGGTTCTCAGAGAGCCCCATCCTGTCATCATCTTATCCCTTTCAGAACTCAGCAACGTGTTGCGCGGTATTATTCAACCTATCGGGTGTTTATTCAACAATGTGTGCTCAGCTATTATATATATATTCTGTGGTCCGAATCAGTGTTCAGTAACGTGCCAACCCTCACACACAACACAGAACGAAATCGTTCAATATGGCAGATTCCATAGAATCGGACAAGGATCGGAATACCGGTAGCATCATAAAATGACACGACAAATCTTACCTCACGCCTCGCTACCCACATCGCTATAACCCACCACCTCACCAACGCTCTAGAACTAGCAGACCACGTCACGCTTGGACGAGATGTAGGGGTAGGGAAATCCATAGCTGAGTGATCGTCAACAACTCGCCGCCGTCGTGCAACTCCTTGCTGGTGATCGGGACATTTCATCGATATCCCCTTTTCATCACAGTGATTGGTGAGATCCAGAGTGATCTCTTGCCCGCATTGCGTAGGCCCATCCACAAACCTCTCTACATGCGATATATACGCGGCAAGACTACTTGCCGCGTTGCACAGTTCGATCCTGCTCATCGCAAGTCAGAACACAAGGTCAGCACTACAAGAAACATGTTGAAGCGTCATAAACAGGAAAAGCGCTGTAACGAGCCAACCTCGAAGCAGCAGCAGCACACGCCAATTAGACGCAACCGCACAGGATTCAGCACAAACTTGAGCACCTGAGAATCACCGCAGGATATCTGCATGTAGTGATCAGGACCGCCTTGTTCCATCTCGGCGCGTCGGGTCGTCTCATGTGGTGCATCCCGTCCTGTCCAGTCAGATACTTCTGCGTACTCCCGATCCGAGTCCTAACAGTTGATAAAACGATGTCGCGTATTGTATTATATGTGTTCACGCGCATGTAGGCTGGACCCCCGCCTGGACTCGAAGCCGTCACAGGGTCCATCGTAGTGAAGACAATCTAAATACCTTGGCCTATGTGCATACACCAAGGTGTGGTACCTTGATGAATGGTTGATCCACCCACTTCATGTGTGTCGCGCATTGGAGTCCCCTGGGAGTGCATGGGTGAGCAAACGCGCAGATTTTGGAGCACCTTTGAGGCGGTTCTAGGAAGGCGAGGTGACCTCCGAAGAGGAAGGGGATGGTGTATTGTTTGGTGTGTGCGCATGCCAACGAAGGCTGAGGCTTTCATCCAGAACTCGTACTCGACAGGAGTTTGCGATAGCGACGGTGAGGGCGGAGGCAAGTAGCAGCAGTGGAAATAGCAACGGCATGCTGACATTAGCAAGGACGCACAATTTGATTGTAAGGCCCGGTCAGGAACGGCCCGAGCCGCAGATTTCATCATTAGGTAATGGCGCCATGTGAGCTTTTTGAGCTTTTAGTCGTCACATCGATCTGTCATTCGAGTGCAATTTACTAACAGAACCAATGTTCTATCCACTGGTATCCTTTCCTCCAACAGTACTTAATCCCCCTTTTCACACTCGGACTGAGTCGGACATTAATTATAACGCTCCAAATGCAGAACAAGCTTAAAATCCACCAGCGTGTTGGGACTTCATGACATTTCATGTTGATGTGCGTCATCACACTGCCATCGTACGCTATTTTTCTTCAGCTAAATTGTATAGAATTGGCACGCGGGAGGAATTCCCTATTGTGAAGTGTCCTTTTCAACATCACGTCAAACTCGCTCCTCTCTACTCGACTGCACTCAAGACGTCTTTTCTTCCGACTTCCACTTCATCGACATGGATTAATGGCTCCTCGGCTAAATTGCGTTATTTTTATGGCACGTGCGACAAGTTCCCTGAAGAGAAATGTCGTTTCAACCACGCCAAACCTCCTCCGGTCCAACCTGTTGCTGAAACCTGCGTACCTCAGCCGGCGCAACCTGTACCAAATACCGATACGACCATGAAATCGATCCCAGTGGGCTCCAGTGATATGCAGACTTCAGCACAGCGTAAATAATCCAACGCAACCGTTCTATGACTGAGAACTGATGTTAATAGCCACAGATGGATTCGCACTCTATCATTCCTGGCTCGAAAGAAAGGTCGAGGAACAGAAGGCCAGGGTCCAGGCAACGAGCACGCAATACTCGATGCCCATTCCGAACCTTGTCCTAAATACGTTCGGCGAGCTCCTCACTCTTCCACTGAAACAGCCAGCGGTCGGGAACGCGTTCCTGGCAAAGGGCAACCACAACCAACGCCAGTGCCAGCGATATCCAGGGCCCGTGCATTGCTCCTCGGACTCTGCAGCTCCACCCAGCTCATTTCCTCCCCGATATGTGGCAGCCTCACGGGTCACTTACAGCCATGCCGACAACTAGGCCTGACACCTTGCGCGAATGTACACATGCCACTTCCCCTCCTCAACAGGTAGAGGAAACATCCAACTCCACGATCTCTACCGCCGCCGCTGTCGACACGATATCCGTCGCCCCGGAGAAGGAAAGTATGGTTTACAAGACCACGCCCTGTCGGCACTTCACCTAAACCGTGGGTGGTGTCCCTGAGGCGACCACTACTGTACTGTTTGTAAGTCTGTCAGTCTCCGCTGCTCGCCTCTAAGCATCTTAACTGGTGACTTAAATTGACTTAGTATTCACGACCCCCATTTGGAATGGACACCAGCGCGCGAACGCAGTTCTGGTTGATCGACGCCCAACTGCATGACATTCGTTGGCCACAAGTCCGTTGCCCCTGGCAAGACGTTTTTCGAGTCTGAGAAAGACGCGTCCCAGCCAGTCAAGCGCAAGAATACGCACTTCTGGAACTACATCTAGGGCCTCTGTCCATTCACGAATGAGAGTTGCAATCACCTCCACCCCACAGATGTCTGACCTTGTGCGTTATTCCCAATTACGGTTTAATGGAACTTATATTGATTGGTTTTACTGGTACGGGCGCCATAGATATAGAGCATACGCCGTGTTGACCTGGCCACGTTGCGGCTATCCTACTCAGGCTTGCCCTCTCAAACACACGCAGATCGACAACGTCGCGCTGTCGAACCAGCAGCACAGCCGCGTGCGCCCAAGTTGCCCACGATTGTTCCACAACGGCAGATGAGCGCTCCTCTGACGGCGGCGTACTCTGGTCCCCAGTTCGTGCCGCAGACCCTTTCGCAGCAACCAGTGCTGGCTCTCGTACCTGCGAACGGCGCGTTCATTATCCCGCATGACCAGGGGTATGCCAGTGTGGTACGTCACCGACCTACAGTTCCCTCATCCGAGACCTCCATGGCGATGATGTTGTATTTACTCCATTTTCCAGACGGTGAGGTGAACTCGATGGTCTTGTGATACCAGACTTTTTCCTTGTGATGATGTTTTGAGTGCGCCTCATTCAGAATGCTTGGAAGAAATGCGAGCTTTATCCCCACTGCGTTGGTGTTTTCGGACTTGGCCGCTGCGATTGCCGCCGTCATGGCTGCCTCCGCTGGCTCAGTCACGGTATGGCTCGAAGGTGGAGGAAGATCGGGGAAGATATCTAGTTTTTGCAACTCGCTTTCTAGTTCTGTACCAGATCCTGAGGTTGCTGGGGGTTTCCTCCGATCGACTGACGCTATAATAAAAGTAAAAGAGCAAACGAAAGTATTGCGGCGCAGCAGGCGAAGCTGAGGCGAATATCTGCGGCGCCGGGCCTTCCGTCAGCGGCATTGGCGCGGCTTTCGGACCGGACCTCGGAGCGGAGCGGACTCAGGTCCGCAGGTCGCTGTCGTCACTGTTTATTGCGGTCCACTCCTTCAAAAGGTCGCTGAGTACTGTCTCGCTGCGCAATTATACAACCGATCGGATGTTTCTTCTCGTTCATCTACTTTTAAAAAAAAAGATATTCCTTATGAAGTCCATTACCCCCACCCACATGAAGCCTTCAACATGGCAGATACAATAGACTCGGACTAGGAACAGGATCCCTCCCTAGCTGCAGAAGTACACAGTAGCACACGAGATATCTCACCTCGCACTTCCACTTCGCTAATCACATCGCCACCATGCGCCACCACCTCACCAGCGCCCCAGACCGAACCGAACCGCCCCTACGCCCCATCCTTCCATCCACCAACGGGCTACTGGACCTCCGCCGAAAGGTCATTGTTTATCCATTTACTGATCACCTACTCCCGTCTTCATCCGGACCTCATCGCTGCTAGCATCGGCACGAAACCTACAGCTGATGTTGCAATTTATCTCGCATTGCTACGCGAAGGCGGTCAGAGCACTAGCAAAGGCGGAGAGAGAAAGTTGCACGTGAGCAGCACAGCGCCGCATACGATGTCTCCCCTTCCCTTGTGGCATTAGAGGATGCACCGGCTACGCTTATCAGCGCTGCGGAGCCCGCGCTCGCAGAGGCTGCGCACGCCATGTGAAATACGATGCGGGTGCGTAACGGCGAGTGGAGGGACGGCCAGATGCGCCACTGGAAGGGCCGGCGGGATCGCAGAGCGGGATTTGAGTGGTTTCTATATCGTGGGAGTGAGTGGGATAGGTAAAGACTGTAGTTATTACATACAAAATCTCCCACTCTTCAGTTAGGACGTCTCAGTTTTCTGTATACTGTACGAGTAATTTCTGCTGAATTGTCCCTCCCACTTTTCATACAACTATTTGACGTTTTGTCTATCAGTCAACGCGATTATCTTGATTGGGCGATTCACATGTAATTGTCGGTGAAGCATTGTACTGTGGGGCTCGTAATCAATGCGATGCCCGAGCTAGGTTGGCCCAGACTGTACTTGACGATCTCAACATAGTTTAGTTTAGAACGCGACTCTGACATGCGCCATGCCAGTCCCCGCAATGCTTGATATAGGAGAGCTGGCCGAGTATCAGAGGCCGGGAAGGGGTCCATCATGACTTATTTTGAACCCAGAGGCTAGCATTACTAGTTTTAGCTGTGCCTGCAAAAAATTTCTTTTTCCATTGAACATCCGATGATCGACAAAATGATGGCATGAATTTAACACTAGTCGGATAGCGACACGGCCTTTACTCAGTATCACCATAATACGCTGAAATCAAAAGAGCCAATTAGTCCTCGCTTTCGTGTCTACATAACGATTCCTCGAACCTTCAGTGCTATGCTCATTTTGCGCCGTGTTTCCTGAGCAGATTTATGATTTTCCGAGACCCCGCTAGATTTAATGTTGTTCGACCGTCACTGACCCGATACTGGGGACTTGCTCCCCGTGAAAGAAGAAGTTCCACAATGTCGGGATGTCCGTGTACCGCTGATAAATGGAGGGGAGTCCAATTGTTCTGTTCCCTGGCGTTCACATCTGCGCTCCGCTCAATTAACAATCGCGTGACTTCGACATGACCGAATCGTGATGCCTTGTGTAAGGGGGTCCAGCCAAAGCCATCCCGAGAATCCACGTCTGCGCCGTGATCGATAAGTAAGCGCACAATATCCAGTTGTCCCTTGCTCGATGCGAGCCCCAGTGACGTTTCCTGAGATATATTTCGTGCATCGACATCGGCGCCCCGCGCAAGGAGCGACTGCACAATCCTTAGTTGGCCACCTTCCACAGCATTGTGCAGTGACATCAGTTCCGCACCATCTTCACCATCGCCACTCTGTAGTATCGCGTCCAATGTGTTTGAGTATATTTTGTCCCGAACGACTTCACCCATCATGAATTTAGCCAGGAAACTTGCAACATCGGCTTGACTAACGTCTGACGCCAAGTCTGCCGCAGTTTGATTATTGTGATTTCTCGAGCCAATGTCCGCGCCTCGTCCGAGGAGCAACCTCACAATGTTAAGATGTCCCTTCAATGATGCTATATGTAACGCTGTCGAGCCCTTGTCATCGATAGCATGTACGTTTGCTCCTGACTCGAGGAGAAACTGTACAAGCTTGAGTCTCCCTTCTTCAGCAGCCTCGTGAAGTGGCGTTCTCTCCTGGTCGTTACGAGGGTCGACAGGTGCTCCACGTTCAATGAGAAGCCGTGCCACCTCGATATACCCATTACTCGAAGCCAGATGCAATGGAGTCCGAAGCTTGTTTTCCTGCACGTTCGCATCCACACCATAGTCAAGCAACAATGCTATGATGTCAAGGTGTCCATCACGTGACGCGAAGTGCAGCGGAACCCAATTGTCGTTGTCCCGGGAATTTACATTTGCACCTTGGTCGATAAGGAAGCGACAAATTTCGACTTGCCCCTTCATCGATGCCAAGGTCAAAGGTGTCTGGAGAGACCCATTTCGCACATCGACTGTTGCACCAGAACCAAGTAGCAGTTGCATCACGTCCATATGTCCATTTTGTGATGCGATATGCAATGGATTCGAACCTTGGCTGCCCCTCGTCTTGACATCGGCGCCGTGGTCGATTAAGAAGCGCACAATGTCAGCCTTCCCACTGCCAGATGCGAGCTCCAATGCGGTCTGCCCATCGCCATTCCGAACGTCGACATTGGCACCAGATCGAAGTAGGAACTCTACTAGTTGAAGCTGCCCTCTATGTGAGGCGACGTGGAAGGGAGTCCAGTCCTTGCGGGCCCGAGAAGAGATATCTGCACCGTTTGAGACTAAGAAGCGTGAGATCTCGAGGTGGCCGCTCCACGAGGCGTAATGCAAGGGCGTTTGTTCATCACCGTCTCGTACATCGACAGTTGCACCACGTTGGACAAGCAACTTTACGATTTCGAGGTGTCCCTCGTCTGATGCAAGATGCAGCGGGGTCCTGTGGTCATCCACGTGTACATTTACGTCTGCGTTGCGGTCTAGAAGCAGTAATGTGACGTCAAGATGTCCGTATGATGCCGCGAAGTGCAACGGGCTCCAGCCTCCCGCGGACCGGGAATTCGTGTCTGCACCTTGGTCAATTAGAAAGTGTGCAACCTCGACGTGGCCTTCGCCAGACGCCGCGGACAACGGTGTCTTCTCCATCATATTCTTGGCCTCCAGTGCTGCGCCAGAATGAACTAGTAGTCGCACGATATCGAGGTGCCCACCAATTGATGCGCTGTGCAAAGGGGTCCTGCCTTGTTCGTTCCGAGAGTCTACAATTGCGCCGTGCTCGAGTAGCAGACGGACAGTTTTGAGAAATCCATAGCCGGAGGCGAAATGGAGTGCAGTCATACTCTCCTGGGCCCGTGCGTTGACATCAACATTATTATCTAGGAGGAACCGTACGATATCAACTTGTCCTCCTCGCGAGGCCACGTGTAGAGGAGTTCCGCCAAAAGAATCTTGGACATTCACATCGGCACCATGTTGTAGCAGCAACAATGCGACATCCATATTTCCCGTTGCTAACGCGGCGTGCAGTGGACTCATTCGATGTCCACCCCTTGTGTTTACATCACAAGGACGAGCGAGGATAAGATGCTTGATAAGGTCATAGAGCCCACATAATGTCGCATAGTATAGTGGCCCTGCATCTGGCTGCGTCGGATGCACCGTCGACATGTGATCTCGCCAGGGATAATCAATATTGAATACCCAAACCCATGCCGCAAAATGAGGTTTGTCTGAGTCGAACAGGCGTTCCATCATATCTTGTATAGATGACGATACATTGTCGAATTGGGCATGACTGACCCAATGTTGTGCAGCGTAGTGGGCCAAAGGCAAATTTTCGATCGTCGTTTTGTCAGTGCGGTCGTCTAGCTTGAGCAGGATACTCAGGCATGCCTTCGCGAGAATTGTATGCGCAGGACCAGGAAAAATCCGATAATCCGAAAGGTCGTCCCCTGAGGTGGCAAGGTGATCGGATGTCAAGAATTCCTTGACAGAGAAATGAGAAAATTGAACAACTTTGGAGCCATCCATCTCGACCACCGATATTAAGCTTGAACCAACAGAGAGAACGGCTTCCTCAGCATCGTCTCCTACGCGCCAACCAACATCATATTCAGGAAGCGCACCGGGCTCGAATCGTATGGCAAGAACTTCCGCGAGCTCCTCCACGCACAAGGGGCGGATCGATACGGTGAGGCATTTCAAGAGACGTTGAGCATATTCTCGTCTCGCTTTGTCGATGGAAAGTAATGCATGCTTGTACGTCTCATCCAAGGTCTCGGGTAATTCCTCGAGGGCATCCTTGATACTCGCAGGAAGATTCCGGCGCAGGAACTCCAACTGACAGTACGCCCAGCGAAACCTAATTCAATAAGCAAACCCAAGTTAGGTGTCATTATCGCGGTGACTTACATCCCGTCCGCTTTCTCTGAGAGCACTTTGATGACCAGTTGTCTATCCTGCTCTCTCCACCTCCGCATTCTTCGGTCCGAGTGAACAACTTTGGTTATGTAATCCAAGATGTCCTGTTGCTGTCCGCCTTGCTCGTGAAGGCAAATTCGAAAACTTGTCAAAGGCTCGAGGGCGGCTCGAATATCGAACTCGGGACGGCTCGTGACACAAATGTGAAGATTTGGGAGTTGCAGCTCGACGAGCTCCTCAACGAGTTCGAGTACACTTTCCCGAGGCGTTGGCATCCCGGAGATATTTGGGCATTCATCCAACGCATCTATCATGATGTAGATAGGACCCTGTTGAGGAAGTTCGAGCATTTCCTTTAGCGATTGAATAAGCGTATCCTCGGCGGGCTGTTGCGTGCCGCCATTATGTTTTGAGTACAAGCGGGAGAGTATTTCATAACAAGGATCAGCATGTGCGGCGAGCTGGGCGAGGATAGAAGCCAGTAATCCTCGACGGTTCTGCTTTCCCGCGTCTCTGAAATCAAAATAATAATAAGCCATAGAGGCTAGCCCAGCAGCGCGCAAGCCTTCGATATGGTGGATAATTTCCGAGCTTGTTGAATCATGAGCGATTGGATATGGAATAATCGAGCATGACCTACAGAAGTATGCTTTTCCCTGATCCTGCTATTAAACCAGAACATCATCAAAAGTAAGAACATCTCGATGTGGAGAGAAATATACGTTTTCCGTGGATCCATAAAAGCGGCCCTTTTTCTAACCACTCAGAGAACACTCTGTCCTGAAAAAACCACGCTGCAGTGCCAGTGTGGTGAGCTTGACGCGCGATGTTCTGGTTCGTTGATGGGTCTGGCGGAGACAGCCAGTTTCGAACATTCCTTTGTAACTGGTCCCCTTCAATCTAGTGTAAGCCTCGATTATCAACATAGAGGAAGTTCAGATGACGGACGTTCCATCCAGTTTATCTTGCTCGCTATCTCTTGCATGTCGACTATCATAATCGGTAAGACTGGGCTATAGGGATTCGGGAGAGCACGGTTCGCATACCGAGTGCCTTCTGGATGCTATCCATCGATGTTTTTCCGTCTTTAAGAACGATAATTCTGTGAGATTCCAATCAGAAGACTTGAAACTAACGCACCGTCCATGACTTCTCTAGTGTTACTGATAAGACCATGAACAACCTGGAGGATCTGGGCTACGGTCATGCGAGCCTCATCATCGGTAAGCCGGGCCAGCCTCTTCAGCACAGATTCCACCTCGCTCTCTCCCAATAGCTTCTTTGCGAACTTCTCTGTAGCGAGTTCAACCATACGTGAAGTATGTATAATGAAGGGATTGCTCACTGAAACGACCCTGCTTTATTTGCTTAGTTGCCAGGGCAAGCACCGAGAGTAATTTAGCCATAATCTTGACTAGTATATGCGTCATTGCGGGTGTTGGTGGAACTTCGGTATAAACACGTAGGCGTTGAAGAAAGGATTGGATACATTCAAATAGATCTTCGAGTGCATCATAACTCGCACTAACACCACTAGCGGCCTGACATATTCGCATCAGCGGTATCCGGAATAATATGATGACAGAATGGCGTACTTCGAGGAGAACATCAATTCCGACGAATATTGCATTTGATGGAGAAAATGGGACCTGCAACTGTAATCAACAAGAAATCATGAGGGAAGAAAGTTCGGGCAGCTCACGAGGCTGACCGCCTCGCCGAGGGTACCAGAGAGCGCATGAAGGACTTGTACAGCTGGCTTGAGCACATTGATCAGCTTCCGATGCCGATCTCGATATTCCTTGAACTCGTTTTCTCGTTCCTGGAATAGTCCTATGACATGATCTGGAGAATCTGATTGCTGGATCCTGTGAGCGAATGGATTCTGAGTGAGGTCTATCCCTGTCTGCTTTGTGTACTCGTCCAAGGCGGCATCGATGATATGGCGGAAGTTGGATGGTGGTGTCGTGGTAGACATGATTAAACTGGCAAAACTGCAGAGGCGATGATAGGCTTGTATGTCGAGATACTGTGATGGGAATGGCAAAGTGGCGAAGAACTCAAGGGAGGTACAGTAGATGAACAGCCTCAAGTCTGCGACACAGCGACGACTACGCCACAGCGGGGATGGTGCGAGATTCGAAAAGCCGGACTCGGTCCGCATTCCGAGGTTCTGCCAGGGTCACATAAGCGACGCTGCCACCTGACTTGGAGCGCGTACAGCTAGATATTCCGTGGTATTGAATCTTGTCTGCTGTTTTTATGGCCGGCTGGTTCCCCAAAATAATCCCTATCCCATCCCGTTCGCGTAGGAGAGAATTAATATCAACAGGAAACTTCTTGTCAAGGAGGAATCTGTCGATGCCGCCGTCGTCACGTGCAGAGCAGGGGAGGGGAGGGACGTGTTCGTGTGGTGACGGCAGAGGCGATCAGCAGCAGGAGCAACAGCACACCAAAGTTAGCAGGCACAAGTGTCTAGACACTTCAGTCCAGATTGTATTCTTATTTTTTCTGCACAAATATATTATCATAGCATGACCCTAGCGCGAGTCTATTCAATTTCTACAGAGATCATTTGACCTTGTAATGAAAATGTGCCCGTGTACCTTAAGCGCTGTCCTCATTTTGCGCCGTAGTCCCTGAGTAGTTCTTTGATTTTCCGGAACCCCGTAAGACCTAATGCTGTTCGACCGTCCCTGATCTCATCCCGGGGGTTTGCTCCGCGTGCAAGGAGCAATTCCACATTTTTGAGATGTCTATGGAACGCTGATAAGTGGAGGGGTGTCCAATTGTCCTGTTGCCTGGCGTTCACGTCTGCTCCCCGGTCAATCAATAATTGCGTAACTTCAACATGCCCGAATCGCGACGCCATGTGTAGCGGGGTCCGCCCGATAAAATCCCGAGAATCCACCTCCGCGCCGTACTCGATAAGTAAGCGCGCAATATCGAGCCTTCCCATTTTCGACGCGACGCTTAGTGGAGTTTCCTGATCCATATTTCGCGCATCGACATCGGCGCCCCCAGAGAGGAGAGAACGCAAAGTCCTAAGTTCGCCATCTTCCACGGCATTGTGCAGTGACGTGAGTTCCGTACCCTCCACCTCATCGCAGTCCTGCAGGGCTGTGTCCAATGTATTTGAGCATATCTTGTTCTCAACACCTTCCTCTGTCCTGAAGGCAGAAAGGAAGCTCGCAACCTCGATTTTGTTGTTGTCTGAGGCCAAGTCTGCTGCAGTTTTATTACCGTAGTTTCGGGAGCCAATATCCTGCCCGTGCTTGAGCAACAACTTGACAACGTTGAGGTGACCGCCCCACGATGCTTTGTGTAATGCAGTTGAACCATTCATATCGATAGCGTGTATGTTTGCTCGCGACTCGAGTAGGAAGCGTACCACCTTGATTGCCCCCTTTGCAGCTGCCTGGTGAAGCGCCGTCTCTCCGAGGAAATTACGATGGTCCACATTCGCTCCAAATTCAACCAGAAGTCGTGCGACCTCGAAATGCCCCCTCGACGAAGCCACATTTAATGGAGTCCCAATGAGGCCCCCCTGTGCGTTCACGTCTCCGCCACAGTCTAGCAACACGTGTACGACGTCAGGGTGTCCTTCAAGTGACGCGAAGTGTAACGGAACACAATTCAAGTGGTCCCGGGAATGTACATCTGCGCCGTAGTCGATCAGCAAACGCGAAACCTCAGCGTGCCCGTTGATCGACGCCAAGGTCAACGGAGTTCTCTGTGACCAACTTGTAACATCGACGAGTGCGCCAGCCTGAAGGAGTAGTTCCACGACATCCAGATGTCCATTGTTCGATGCCATGTGCAATGGATTCCAACCTTCATTGTCGCTGGTGTTAATATCGGCACCTTGATCGATTAAGAAGTCCACAACGTCAAGCTCCCCATAGTCAGATGCCAGGGACAATGGTGTCTTCCCGTATCCGTTCCGAACGTCCACATTGCTACCCAATCGAACTAGGAACTCCACGACTTGAAGGTGCCCTTCTGCTGACGCGATGTGTAGGGGAATCCGGCCCTTCGTGGATGATGGGTAAAATGCATTTGCACCGCGCTCGACTAAGAAGCGTGCGATGTCGAGGTGGCCGTTCCCTGAGGCGTAATCCAAGGGAGTGGTTTCACCGTCGTCTCGCATATCGACAGCTGCACCACGGTCGACAAGTATCTGTACAATTTCCAGGTGGCCACGTTCTGATGCGATATGTAGCGGGGTCCTGAGGTCATCTGCACGTACGTTCACGTCCACATTGTAGTCTAGCAACAATAATGTGACGTCAACGCATCCGTTTCCTGCCGCGAAGTGCAACACAGTCCAATTTCGCTCGGCTCCGGAATTCACGTCAGCACCTTGCTCAATTAGGTAGCGTGCGACCTCGATATGACCTTCACTAGACGCCGAGGACAACGGAGTCTTCCGCATCTTATCCTCGGCCTCCAGAACTGCGCCATAATGAAATAGCAGTTGCACAATATCGAGATGTCCAGCAGCTGCTGCGGCGTGCAATGGGGTTGTGCCATCTTCATCCCGACAGTCCGCAAGTGCACCATGCTCGAGCAGCAGACTGACAATTTTGGGGTGTCCATAGTTCGAGGCCAAATGAAGTGAAGTGCAGCCCTCAGGGATCCGCGCGTCGACATCAACATCATTCTCTAGGAGGAACTGTACGATATCGACTTTGCCGCCTGCCGATGCCGTGTGCAAAGGAGTCCAGCCATCAAAATCTCGGACTTCTGTTTCGGCACCATGCTGTAGTAGCAATACAGCCGCATCCATATATCCTGTAGTTATCGCGGCGTGTAGTGGACTCATTCGGTCTCCACCCCTTGTGTTTACGTCACAATGACGAGCGAGGATAAGGTGCTCGATAAGGTCATCGAATCCACATAATCCCGCATAGTATACTGGCCCTGCCTCTGGACGTGCCGGATGGATCGTCGACATGTGACCTTGCCAAGGAAGATCCATATTGAACAACCATACCCATGCCGAAAAATGGGGTTTGTGCGGGTCGAACAGGCGTTCTATCATATCTTGTATGGATGACGATACATTGTCGTATTGGGCGTGGCTGATCCAGTGCTGAGCAGCATATGGTGCCAATGGTAAATGGTCGATCGTAGCTTTGTCGATGCGGTCGTCTAGACTGAGCAGGATACTCAGGCATGCCTTGGCGAGGATCGTATGCGCGGGAGCCAGAAGAATTCGATATTCGGAAAGACCATCGCCCCAGGTGGCAAGGTGATCGGATGTCAAGAATTCCTTGACAGAGAAATGAGAGAATTGAACCACTTTGGAGCCATCCACCTCGACCACCGATATCAAACTTGAACCAACGGAGAGAATAGCTTCCTCTGCATCACCCCCAAATCGCCAACCGACATCATACTTTGGAAGTGAACCAGCTTCGAATCGTATGGCGAGAACTTCCGCGAGTTCCTCCACGCGCAAGGGACGAATCGATACCGTGAGACATTTTAGGAGACGTTGAGCATATTCTCGTTTTGCCTTGTCGATGGAAAGTAACGCATGCCTGTATGTCTCATCCAGAGTCTCAGGTAACTGCTCGAGGGCATCCTTGATACTAGCTGGAAGATTCCGACGCAGGAACTCCAATTGACAGTAGGCCCAGCGAAACCTAACCAAATAAGTAAACTCAAGTTAGGTGTGATTATCGTGGTGACTTACATCCCATCCGCTTTCTCAGAGAGCACTTTGATGACCAGTTGCCTATCCTGTTCTCTCCATCTCCTCATCCTTCGGTCCGAGCGAACGACCTTGGTTATGTAATCCACGATATCCTGTCGTTGTCCCATTTCCTCATGAAGGGACACTCGAAAACTTGTCAAATGTTCGAGGGCTGTTCGGATATCGAACTCGGGACGGCTCATGATACAAATGTGAAGATTTGGGAGTTGCAGCTCGACGAGCTCCTCAATAAGGTCGAGCACCCTTTCCCGTGCCGTTGGCATCCCGGAGATGTTTGGGCATTCGTCCAACGCATCTATCATGATGTACAGTGGTCCCTGTTGTGGGAGTTCGAGCATTTCCTTTAGGGATTGCGCCAGCGTATCCTCAGCGGGCTGTTGCGTACCGCTATTGTGTATCGAATATAAGTCGGAGAGTATTTCATGACAGGGATCAGAATGGGAGGAGAATTGTGCGAGAAGAGAAGCCAGTAACCCTCGACAGTGCTGCTTTTCTGTGTCTCTGAAATCAAAATAATAATAAGCCATAGAAGCTAGCCCGGCAACGCGCAAGCCTTCAATGTGGTGGATAATCGCCGAGCTTGGTGAAACGTGAGTAATCATACATGAGATAATCGAGCACGACATACAGAAGGACGCTTTTCCCGGATCCTGCTATTATACAGAACACCATCAAAATTAAGAATAACTGGATAAGGAGAGAAATATACGTTTTCCGTGGATCCATAGAAGGGATCCCTTTTCAATCCACTCCGAGAACACTCTGTCCTGTAAGAACCATGCCGCAGTGCCAGTATGGTGAGCCGAGCGCGCGATGTTCTGATTCGTTGATGGATCTGGTGGAGACAACCAGTTTCGAACATTCCTATGTAACTGGTCGCCTTCAATCTAGTTTCAGCATCGACTATCAGCATCGAAGAAGTTCAGATGACGAACGCTCCATCCAGTTTATTTTACTTGTTATCGCTTGCATGTCCACTAGCATAGTCTGTAAGTCGGAGCCATACGGATTTGAGGGAGCATTATTAACATACCTAGTGCCTTGCGGATGCTATCCATTGACGTCTTGCCATCTAAAAGAATAATCGTTGTGTGAGACTCCACTTGGAAGCCATAAAACCCGACGCACCGTCCATGACTATTCTCGTGTTGCTCATAAGACCGTGAACCACCTGGAGCGTCTGAGTAACCGTCATGCGAGCCTCATCGCGGGTAAGCCGATCCAGCCTCTGCAGCACAGATTCCACCTCCCTCTCTCCCAGTAGCTTCTTTGCGAACTTCTCTATGGCACGTTCAAACACTCGTGACGTATAGGTAGGGAAGGGATTGCTCACTGAAACGACCCCGTTTTATTTGCTTTGTTGCCAGGGCAAGCACCGATAGTAATTCAACCATAATCTTGATCAGTATATCTGTCATTGCGGGGATGGGTGGAACTTCTGTATACACATGTAGGCGTTGAAGAAAAATTTGGACGCATTGAAATAAGTCTTCGAGCGCGTCGTAGCTTGCACTAACACCGCTAGCAGCCTAAAATATTCATGTCATGGGTACCTGGTCGAGATTGATGATAATGGGACGTACTAGGAGAAGAACATCGATTCCGACGAAGATTGCTTTTGCTGGTGGAAATGGGACCTGCAAAAGTAATCCATAAAAGCGTGGGAAGCATAATGTCTGGCATCTCACAAGGCTCATTGCCTCTCCAAGGGTGCCAGAAAGCGCAGAAAGGATTTGTACGGTTGGCTTGAGCACTTTGAGCAGCTTCCGATTTTGATCTCGATATTCCTTGAAATCCTTTTCTCGTTCCTGGAATAATTTCATGACATGATCGGGAGAGTCTGCTTGCTGGATCTTGTGAGCGAATGGGCTGTCAGTGAGGTCTATCCCTGTCTGGTTGGTGTACTCGTCTAAGGCGGCATCGATTATACGGCGGAAGTTAGATGTATGCGTTGCTGTGGATGTTGCGACACTCATGGGGCAGGCGTAGTGCTAGAATGCGGGAATCGGATGACAAGGGTTCAGGACGTTCAGGGATTAAGGTAGAGTACATGAGCTGCCTGATATCGTTTCGTAGACGCATCCGCATAACGATAAATTCAACTCAGTTGCACTGGCAACTAATGCGGGACAACAGCCGAAGAAGACTCGGACACAAGAATCCGGCCGGAATGCGTCGGAAAAGCGAGGCGTCTTTTTCAGTATTTCAAATTTATTTTGTCTCTTATAATTATGACAGCCGCGCTTCGTTGGGCCTGCTGTTTTTGTCAGGTTGTCATTGTCAATTTTAGAAAGTCGCTTACTAAGCGGATTGAGATCGTATTTCTCACGGCTCTTTGGGACCGCCAGCCCCCGACTTGACCTGTCTCCGCTTCAAAACTCAACGTACTCAACGTACTCAATATGCGGACTGATCGGATGTTACGTGCATTTTATTTATTACTGTAATAGCAAGTTATACAGTCATGTATTCTTTGGTCTCAATCTGCGTTGGGTAAACGCCAAACTTCACACGCAACAGAAAACGTCTTCAACACAACATAATCAGATAAACTTACTAATAACAGCGGACACAACCCTCACCCACCACACTTCTCGCTACCCCCATCCTCACCACACGCCATTTGCTCACCTGCGCTCCAGGCTGCCCGAACTGCCCTACGTCCTGTCATTCCATCCACGAACATGCTACTGGAGCTCGCCGAAAAGTCACACTTATCCCATCCGCCAAAACTCTTCTCCCATCGTTGTCCAGACTTATCACAACCAGTCTCTTCACAGCACACATAGCCCACGTCGCAGTTTACCTTGCCTCGCAACTTGAAGGCGCTACAAGCGACAGCAAGGCAGGCGAAGGAGGAAGAGCAGCCATGACACGCGCGCAACACGGCGGCGCATAGGAAGTCTCACTTTCCTTCATGGCGTTCAACGATGCACAAACGATGGTTATCAGCTCTTCGGAGTGCGCTCGAGCAGACGCCACAAGCTGAGCGTCGGGCTCTATGCGAATGTGATGCAAGCGCAGAAGAGCAAGCTGTGGATATGCGAGGTGCACTTCAGGAAGTCCGGCGGGAGCACAGCAAGGTTTTTGAGCGGTCGTATACGGATTGTGGGGGCGACTGGGATAGAGAGGACAGCTGGGATGGTTGTATGCGGTTCGGGTGATGGTCATGGATCGGGTATTGCGCTTGGACAAGACGAAGGAGAAGGGGTTGCAGGAGCAGGAGCAGGAGCAGGGGAAATCTGAATCTGGGAAATTCTCGACGACCCATCGTCGCCCTCATGCCGTTCCTTTCGCTGGGGATCGCGCTTTTTATAGATATTCCTCCTTATCACAGTGATTATGATTTCGGTGATACACTTTCCCGAGCGACCTGTTGCCCGCATCGCACAGGCGCTTCTACAAACCTCTCTACATGCACGTGATCGCACCAGGGCATCAGGCGGTATTGGAAAGCTCGATCCTGCGCGTGTCAAGCCAGGACGCAAGGCCAGCACCACGAGCAGCAAGTCCAAGCAGCACGCAACACGATAAGAGCCGTAACGAGCCGAATTTGAAGCAGCAGCACACCTGCGGCGAGATGCAGCGTACAGGATTCAGCACGAACCTTGAGTACCAGAATACACGCGCGAAATAGCTGGGCCTTGTTCTACCTCGGCGCCACGGGTCGCCCTAAGCGGTGCGTGCTGTCCCGTCCCATTAGATATGTCTACATCCTCCCTTTCATAGCAGCCGGCAGCCGATACAGCGATGCTGGGCGCCTTATATCTGTTCACGGGAGTTTAGGCTGTATTCTCGCCTGGACGCGTCGCGGCTCGAAGCAGTCACAGAGTGTCTCGTGTCGAGGACAACCAAAATACTGCACCGTCTCGTCATACAATTCATGGCGACGTCATCCGACGCGCGATCACGCTGCGCGAACTCGACCTTTCCCCAAGAGCACGCTCCAAGGTGTTTTGCCTTGATGAGCGGTTGATCCGCCCTCTTCATGTGTGCCACGTATTGGAGCCACCCGGGAGCGCATGGATAAGCAATCGCACACATTTTGGAGCACCATTTGGAGAGTTCTCGGAAGGCGAGGTGAGCTCCGAAGAGGAGAGAGATGATAGCGACGATGTGCCACTGCCACGGGGTGTTTGCGCACGCCGAGGAAGCCCGAAACTTTGTCCAGGATTCCTCCTTTACAACGTGGAGGATGGTGCTGGCGACTGTGACTGGGGAATCGGAGGCCAGCAACAGCATGCCAACGCTAACAAGGACACAAGAGCACGCGCCAGCGGCGCAGCGCCGTTCTTAGACCCGCTGGCGGTGTACACACCGTTTTTGGACGCCCCCGACATTATCGCGCCGGCGCACCCATTTGGTTTCCATGCGTCTGGAATGACTCCAGAGACCATAGTACCGTTAACAAGCCTGCGCCATCCAGCAGACGAGGATGACCGATGGAAGATGAGAAGGACGCGCCCTCGGCTTTCGGAGCGGATCTCGGAGCGGAGCGGACTCAGGGGTCCGCAGCCGCTGTTGTCACTGCCTTCAAAAGGTCGCTGAGTACTGTCTCGCTACGCTATTTTACAACCGATCGGATGTTTCTTTTCGTAAACGTGCGTTCATCTATCCTTTTAAGTGATATTCCTTATGAAATCTATTACCCTCACGTACACCAAGCCTTCAACATGGCAGATACAACAGACTCGGACGAGGAACGGAATCCCTCCATAGCTGCAGGGGTATGCGATGGCAACACGATATATCTCACCTCGCACCTCCACCTCGCCAATCACATCGCCATCACGCGCCACCACCTCACCGGCGATTGCCGCAAGAATCGGCACGAAATCTACAGCTGATGTCTTAGTTTACCTTTGCTACGCGAAGGCGGTCAGAGCGCTAGCACAGGCGGAGAGGGAATGATGACACGCGAGCAGCATAGCGCCGCATATGAGGTCTCCCATGCCCTTGTGGCATTCGAGGATGCACAGGCTACGCTTATCAACGCTGCACAGCCCGCGCAGAGGCTGCACGCGCCGTGCGGAATGCGATGCGGGTGCGTAAGGGAGAGAGGAGGGAAGTCAGGTGCGCGACCGGAAGGGCCAGCAGGATAGTAGAGAGGCGTTTGAGCGGTGGTTTGCGGATCGTCGGAGTGAGTGGGACAGGAAGGACGTGTTGGGACGGTTGGATGTGGCTCAGCTAATGGTAATGCATCGGGTGCTGCGCATAGATGAGGAGAAAAAGGAGGAGCAGGAGCAGGGGCAACGGGTGGATATCCGTAGCTGGGCCGTCATCGACAACCTATTATAGTCATGGAACTCCTTCCGCTCGAGATCCTAACATTCCATCGGCACCCCCTCCTCCTCGGGATGATGATGTGATCCCGGAACTATCCCAAACGACCTCTCTCCTGCATCGCGCAGGCGTATCCATGAACGTCTCTACATGCGGCGTAAGCGCGCAGAGGCAACTGGTAGCGTTGTACGCTGGATACTGTTCGTCTCAAGCCAGGACGCAAGGCAAGCACCACAAGCAAAACGTCGAAACACCACCAATACGAAAAGGACGATGACGAGCCCAGTTCAAAGGCGCCGTAGCAGACGCAGCAGCACATGCGCGGCGAGACGCGGCCATACAAGTTTCAGCATGAATTTGAGCACCTGGGGATTAGCGCAGAGTATTTGCGCGAACATGGCCTTGGATTGTTCCATCTCGGCGCACTGGGGTAGCTCATGAGGTGCGTCCTGTCTGATCCCGCCAGATACATTTACGGCTTCCTGGCAGCTGATAAGCGATTCTGGTCCCTTATCTGTTCACACTCATTTAGGTTGTACCCCCGCCTCGATATGTCGCTGCCCGTAGGCGTCACAGAGTCTATCGCGGTAGGCACGATCCAACGACTGTACACGCTCGTGATACAATTCACGCGCGACATCGTTCGGCGTGCGATCGTGCTACGCGAACTCGATGTTTCCATACGTGTGCACACCAAGGTGTGGCGCCTTGGTGAGCGGTTGATCCGTCCGCTTCATGCGCGCCGCGCGTTGGAGCTTCGCGGGAGCGCGTGGATGAGCAAATCCGCACGTTTTGAGGCACTGTTGGAGCGGTTCTCGGAAGGTGAAGTGGATGCTGAAGAGGAGGAAGATGACGACGATGTACCGCTGGCTGTACGCGCGCGGAGGAGGAAGGCTGAGACTGTCGTCCGCAATACAGAGGAGGACAGTGTTGGAAATGGCGACAGTGGAGGCGAGCAGCAGCAACGCCAGCAAGACCACGCCGCTTCTAGCCGGGATGCACAAGAGCGTGCAGCATCTGCACGGCGCTGTACCAATACCCACCGCGCGATCTATGCCCATTTCATGTACGTCCCCGACATTATCGTCCCATCCCACCCATTTGGCATCTATGCACCGGGCGCGATGCCCGAGTCCGTAGCACCCTCGAGAAACATACGCAACCGAGCATATGAGGATGACGGATACGAAGACGAAGACGAGGAGTATTAGGACGACGATCCATACTCGCAGAGACAGACGAGGAAGCGCTAGAGACCGAATTGTCCACAGAGGCCCAACTGGACGCAGCCGGTGCGCGCGCAGCCGCGCCGTACAAGGCTCAAGTGTGGCGCAAGTTAAAGGGAACCCACGACGCTTACGACGACGCAAGCGCGCATTCACGGAGACGTAAAAGGCGATCTGCAAACACACAGGTGGCCGTAGATGATGCCCGCCACTCGATGGGTCTGCGTAAGCGGAGGAAAGGCGCGCTCAGTGGATGGACAGCGTCGGCGGACATGCTGAAGAGTCCAGATGGTGTGAGGGTGAAGAGCGCAGCAATTATCGAGGACTCTGGTTCGAACGACGAATATTTGGGTTGAGTGCTTCATAGTGCGTAGGTTTACTACATACAGCCTGATCAGTCATGCCCGGGGCACTTTGATATCAGTAGAGGCATCCCTACCGGGACGAAGAGGACATCGATGGTTTTTTAGGTGTGTACGTTGCTAAGCTTACTCTGCGTGGGGTTCCCCGCCTGCATCAGGCGACTTACGTCGTCACAGTCCACCAGAACGAACTTATCACTACCCTGATTGAGCTATGACGTCTCAAAGTTCTGTCTACCATTCGTGATTAATAGTCCCTCTCACGTTTCATACAACTGTTTGACGTTTTTGATTGGGCTATTCACATCCAATTGCCGTGGAGCTTGGAATCAATGCAATGTGCGAGCTACACAATAGGAAATTCACATAAAACTTTTTGAGCTTTATAAAGATGGTATAAAGTCAATAAAGTCAAAAAGTGAGAAGTTGTTTGGCTAGGCCCCCACCCTGAAAAGTTATGGCATGGAGGTGGGCTGTAAAGTCAGAAAAGTCAAAAAAGTCATGTAAATTTCAGAAAGTACCAAAAAGTTCAATAAAGACCATAAAGTCATGTCAGAATTGCTGTAAATTTACAAACTTTATTAACTTTTTCAACTTTACATGAACTTTTCTACTTTTCAAACTTTTGACTTTTGGAGTGACCCATAAAAGCTAAAAAGACAAAAAAGCTGAAAATAAATGTGTGATTTTCCTGATGCAGTATGTTGGCCCAGACTTGTTTATCTTGACATATTCTAGAGATGTCGTGACTTTCTGACCCGCACCATGCCATTTGATATCGTAGGGCTGACAGAGTATCAGAGGCCGGGATGTCCATTATGATTTAATTTGATCTCTTGAGGCTGGCACTACACGCTCGAAGTTGCCTCGAACCCTCAGATAACGAACACCTAAACGAAGGCAGTATATCTTGAGATCGAGTATCCCCCCGATGACTTCCATTAGCAGCACTAATATTGCTCTCTAGACGTCACACATCTATGACTAACCACTTTCTCAGCTTCATTTAACAATACACACTAGTTTCAGCTGTGTCCAAAAAAAAGATAATTTCAAGTGAACATCTGACAATCGACAAAATGGCAGACATGAAATTATCACTAGCCGTATAGTGACACGGCCTTTACTCAGTATCACCATAATACGCTGAAATTAAAGAGCCAATTAGTCCTCGCTTTCGTGTCTATATAACGATTCCTCGAACCTTAAGCACTATGCTCATGTTGCGCCGTGCTCCTTGAGCAAATCTATGATTTTCCGAGACCCCGCTAAATTTAATGTTGTTCGACCGTCACTGAGCCGATAATGGGGACTTGCTCCCCGTGCAAGGAGAAGTTCCACAATTTCGGGATGGCTGCATAGCACTGATAAATGGAGGGGAGTACAATTATCCTGTTCCCTGGCGTTCACATCTGCGCCCCGCTCAATTAATAATCGCGTGACTTCGACATGACCGTGTCGCGATGCCCTGTGTAATGGGGTCCACCCAGATCTATCCCGAGAATCCACATCTGCGCCGTGATCGATAAGTAAGCGCACAATATCCAGTTTTCCCTTGCTCGATGCAAGGTCCAGCGGAGTGTTCTGATCTATGTTTCGTGCACTGACATCGGCGCCCCGTGAAAGGAGCGACTGCACGATCCTTAGTTGGCCATCTTCCACGGCTTTGTGCAGTGACATCAGTTCCGCATCGTCATCATCGCTATTCTGTGGTATCGTGTCCAATGTGTTTGAGTATATCTTGTCCCGAACAACTTCATCCACCATGGAACCGGCTAGGAAGCCTGCAACACCGGCTTGACTATAGTCTGATGCCAAGTCTGCCGCAGTTTGATTCTGGTGATTTCTCGAGTCAATGTCTGCGCCTCGCCCGAGCAGCAACTTGACAATGTTAAGATGTCCCCTCGATGATGCTATATGTAACGCTGTCGAGCCATTGTAATCGATAGCGTGCACGTTTGCTCCTGACTCGAGGAGAAAGTGTACCATCTTGAATCTCCCTTCTTCAGCAGCCAAGTGAAGTGGCGTTCTCTCCTGGTCGTTACGAGAGTCGACAGTTGCTCCACATTCAATGAGAAACCGGGCAACCTCGATATGCCCATTTCTCGAAGCCAGATGCAATGGAGTCCGAAGCTTGCCTTCCTGTATGTTCACATCTACACCATGGTCTAGCAACAATGCCATGATATCAAGGTGTCCATCGAGTGACGCGAGGTGTAGCGGAACGCAATTGTCCTTGTCCCGAGAATTTACATTTGCACCTTGGTCAATCAGGAATCGACAAATTTCGACGTGCCCCTTCATCGAGGCCAAGGTCAAGGGTGTCTGGAGAGAAGACCCTTTCCGCACATCGACTGCTGCACCAGCACCAATTAGCAGTCGCACCACATCCAGATGTCCATTATGTGATGCGATGTGCAATGTATCCCAACCCTGGCTCTCCCTGGTCTTGACACCAGCACCGTGGTCGATTAAGAAGCGCACAACGTCTGACTTCCCAGTTTGAGATGCGAAGTCCAATGCGGTCTGCCCATCTCCATACGGAACGTCGACATTGACACCAGATCGCAGTAGGAAGTCTACGACTTGAAGGTGCCCATGATATGACGCGAAGTGGAAGGGAGTCAAGTCCTTGCTGGTCCGAGAAGATATATTTGCGCCGTTCGCGACTAAAAAGCGTGTGATCTCGAGGTGGCCGTACCTCGAGGCGTAATGCAAGGGGGTGTGTTCATCATCGTCTCGCAGATCGACAGTTGCACCACGTTGTACAAGCAACTTTACGATTTCGAGGTGTTCAGAGGATGATGCAACATGTAGCGGGGTCCTATAGTCATCTGCGCGTACATTCACGTCTACGTTGCGGTCTAGAAGCAGTAATGTGACATCAAGATGTCCGTATGCTGCCGCGAAGTGCAACGGACTCCAATCTCCCTTGGACCGGGAATTCACATTTGCACCTTGCTCGATTAGAAAGTGTGCAACCTCGACGTGGCCTTCGCCAGACGCCGCGGCCAACGGTGTCTTCTCCATCATATTCCTGGCCTCTAGGGCTGCGCCAGAATGAAGTAGTAGTTGCACAATATCGAGGTGCCCACTAATTGATGCGCTGTGCAACGGGGTGCTGCCTTGCTTGTTCCGAGCATCTACAATTGCGCCATGCTCGAGTAACAGACTGACAATTTTGAGAAATCCATACTCGGAGGCGAAATGAAGTGCAGTCATACTGTCATGCGCCCTTGCGTTGACATCGACATGGTTATCTAGGAGGAACCGTATGATATCGACTTTCCCCCCTCGCGATGCCACGTGTAGAGGAGTTCCGCCAAAAGAATCTTGTACATCCACTTCCGCACCATGTTGTAGCAGCAACAATGCGACATTCATATTTCCTGTTGCCAACGCGGCGTGCAGTGGACTCACTCGATGTCCACCCCTTGAGTTTACATCGCAAGGGCGAGTGGGGATAAGATGTTTCATAAGGTCATTGAGCCCACATAATGCCGCATAGTATAGTGGCCCTGCCTCTGGCCGTGTCGGATGCACCGTCGACATGTGATCTCCCCAGGGACGATCGATATTAAATACCCAAACCCATGCTGCAAAATGAGGTTTGTCTGGGTCGAATAGGCGTTCCATCATATCTTGTATAGATGACGATACGTTGTCGAATTGGGCATGACTGACCCAATGTTGTGCAGCATAGTGTGCCAAAGGTAAATTCTCAATAGTCGCTTTGTCGATGCGGTCGTCTAGCTTGAGCAGGATACTCAGGCATGCCTTCGCGAGAACTGTATGCGCAGGACCAGGGAAAATCCGATAATCGGAAAGGTCGTCCCCGGAGGTAAGGTGATCGGATGTCAAGAATTCCTTGACAGAGAAATGGGAAAATTGAACCACTTTGGAGCCGTCCATCTCGACCACCGATATTAAGCTTGAACCAACAGAGAGAACAGCTTCCTCAGCATCGTCTCCTACGCGCCAACCAACATTATACTCAGGAAGCGCACCGGCCTCGAATCGTATGGCAAGAACTTCCGCGAGTTCCTCCACGCGCAAGGGACGAATCGATACCGTGAGACATTTTAGGAGACGTTGAGCATATTCTCGTTTTGCCTTGTCGATGGAAAGTAACGCATGCTTGTACGTCTCATCTAAGGTCTCGGGTAACTCCTCGAGGGCATCCTTGATACTAGCTGGGAGGTTCCGACGCAGGAACTCCAACTGGCAGTACGCCCAGCGAAACCTAATCAATTAAGTAAGCCCAAGTTAAGTGTGATTATCGTGGTGACTTACATCCCATCCGCTTTCTCAGAGAGCACTTTGATGACCAGTTGCCTATCCTGCTGTCTCCACCTCCGCATTCTTCGGTCCGAGTGAACAACTTTGGTTATGTAATCCACGATGTCCTGTTGTTGTCCGCCTTGCTCATGAAGGCAAATTCGTAAACTTGTCAAAGGCTCGAGCACTGCTCGGATATCGAACTCGGGACGGCTCGTGACACAAATGTAAACATTTGTAAGTTGCAGCTGCTCAACGAGTTCGAGTACCCTTTCCCGAGGCGTTGGCATCCCAGAGAGATTTGGGCATTCATCCAACGCATCTATCATGATGTAGATAGGTCCCTGTCGAGGAAGTTCGAGCATTTCCTTTAGGGTTTGTATAAGCGTATCCTCGGCGGGCTGTTGCATGCCGTTGTTGTATCTCGAATACAAGCGGGAGAGTATTTCATAACAAGGATTGGAATGGGAAGAGAGCTGGGCGAGGATAGAAGCCAGTAACCCTCGACGGTGTTGCTTTTCCGCGTCTCTGAAGTCAAAATAATAATAAGCCATAGAAGCTAGGCCGGCAGCGCGCAAGCCTTCGACATGGTGTATAATTGCCGAGCTTGTTGAATCATGAGCGATTGGATATGGAATAATCGAGCACGACCTACAGAAGGATGCTTTTCCCGGATCCTGCTATAAAACCAGAACATCATCAAAAGTAAGAACGTCTATATGTGGAGAGAAATATACGTTTTCCGTGGATCCATAAAAGCGGTCCTCTTTCTACCCACTCCAAAAACACTCTGTCCTGCAAGAGCCACGCTGCAGTGCCAGTATGGTGAGCTTCACGCGCGATGTTCTGGTTCGTTGATGGATCTGGCGGAGACAGCCAGTTTCGAACATTCCTTTGTAACTGGTCCCCTTCAATCTAGTGTCAGCCTCAATTATCGACATTGACCAGTTCAGATGACGAACGTTCCATCCGGTTTATCTTGCTCGCTATCTCTTGCATGTCGACTAGCATAGTCTGTAAGACAGGGCTATAAGGATTCGGGGGAGCACAGTTCACATACCGAGTGCCTTCTGGATGCCATCCATTGATGCCTTTCCGTCTTTAAGAACGGTGATCATGTGAGATTACAGTAAGAACCATGGAAACGAAACGCACCATCCATGACTACTCTTGTGTTACTCATAAGGCCATGAACCACCTGGAGCGTCTGAGCTACGGTCATGCGAGCCTCATCATGGGTAAGACGTTCCAGTCTCTGCAGCACAGATTCCACCTCGCTCTCTCCCAATACCTTCTTTGCGAACTTCTCTGTGGCGAGTTCAATCATACGTAAAGTATGTATAATGAAGTGATTGCTTACTGAAACGACCCTGCTTTATTTGTTTAGTCGCCAGGGCAAGCACCAAGAGTAGTTCAAGCATAATCTTGACCAGCATATGCGTCATTTCAGGGGTAGGTGGAATTTCGGTATAAACATGTAGGCGTCGAAGAAAGCGTTGGATGGATTCAAATAGATCCTCGAGTGCATCATAGCTCGCACTAACACCACTAGCGGCCTGAAATGCTCACGTCAGCGGTATCCGGAACAAGATGATGACGGAAGTGCGTACTGCGAGGAGAACATCAATTCCGGCGAATATCGCCTTTGATGGCGAGAATGGGACCTGCAACGATAATCAATAAGAAAGTATGAGGGAAGAAAGCTGGGGCAGCTCACGAGGCTGACCGCCTCGCCAAGGGTACCAGAGAGCGCGTGAAGGACTTGCACAGCTGGCTTGAGCACATTGATCAGCTTCCGATTTCGATCTCGATATTCCTTGAACTCGTTTTCTCGTTCCTGGAATAGTCCTATGAGATGATCTGTAGAATCGGATTGCTGTATCCTGTGAGCGAATGGATTCTGAGTGAGGTCTATCTCTGTCTGCTTTGTGTAGTCGTCCAAGGCGGCATCGATGATAAGGCGGAAGTTTGAGGGTGATGGTGTCATAGACATTTATTAAACTCGAGAGGTGAGGATAGGTTTGTATGTTGAGATGGTTTATGATGACAGGAAAGGCAGAGCGGCGAAGAACTTCAAGGGAGGTACGGCACTCGAGCAGACGCACAGATGCATCCGCAATCCGCATGGCGTGGAAACAGTGGCACGGGATTGGAGAAGCCGGACTCGGTCCGCAACTCCGGGGTCTGCCAGCGCCCGTCCGCCCGTCCTTTCCATGTATCAGTCGCTAAATCAAACAATGTCAAGTTTATTTACGGGGCCTTTTTTTGCTGCGCTTCGTTGGGCCTCAGGCCTTCGGCTTACACTCTTTTTTTCTGTCGGCCTATCTTTTTTTTTGCAATTAAAAGGTGGTGGCTTTGGAATCCTACTTGTTACGGACCTTATGCCAGTGGTTCTCAGAGAGCCCCGTCATTATTTTATCTCTTTCAGAACTCAGCAACAACGTGTTGCGCGGTATTATTCATCCTATCGGGTGTTTATTCAAGCCAACAATGTGTGCTCAGCTATTATATATATATATTCTGTGGTCCGAGTCAGTGTTCAGTATTTGTGCCAACTCTGACACACAACACAGAGTTCAATATGGCAGATTCCATAGAATCGGACAAGGATCGGAATACCTCCATAACAGCAGTAGCATCCGAAACGGATACGGCAAATCTTAGCTCACGCCCTCGCTACCCACATCGCTACAACCCACCATCTCACTGTTCCATCTCGGCGCGTCGGGTCGTCTCATGCGGTGCGTCCCGTCCTGTCCAGTCAGATACTTCTGCGTCCTCCCGTTCCGAGTCCGGGCAGTTGATAAAATGATGTTGCGTATTGTACTATATGTGTTCACGCGCATATATGCTGGACTCCCGCCTGGACTCGAAGCCGTCACAGGGTCCATCGTAGCGAAGACAATCTATATACCTTGGTCCTATGTGCATACACCAATGTGTGGCACCTTGGTGAATGGTTGATCCACCCACTTCATGTGTGCCGCGCACTGGAGTCCCCTGGGGGTGCATGGGTGAGCAAACGCGCAGATTTTGGAGCACCTTTGGGGTGGTTCTCGGAAGGCGAGGTGAGCTCCGAAGAGGAAGGGGACGACGATGTGTGCTGTTTGGTGTGTGCGCATGCCAACGAAGGCTGAGGCTTTCATCCAAGACTCGTGCTCAACAGGAGTTTGCGATAGTGACGGTGAAGGCGGAGGCAAGCAGCAGCAGCAGCAGCACAAATAGCAACGGCATGCTGACATTAGCAAGGACGCACAAGAGCGCGCGTCAGTTGCGCAGACTCAAGACCATCCAATATGCACATTAGAACACATTCTTAAGGATCAAGAATAAAATATTTTGCAATACATCTAAGACTGTGCTGCAACATAAACGAAATGCAGACATACTACTTACATCACGTGGGTACCTGCTACATAGAATGACAAAAACGCTATCCGATAATCAAATGATTCACAAATGCGTGTTTCTTATGGCATAATATAAGTCACACATTCAAGCTCTACGAAGCCACAAAGTCAGTAATCTGAAATGAGCGGGCGCCCATGCAACCGCGAAGTGACGTACCTTCCCCCTCATATGACCCTTTGCGAACTCCTTCGCCTGCAACCGCAGCGTCGCGCCTGCAAACCCCGTATCTGGCCCCTGGACTGCAATACTCACGCGGCGTCCGCGTCCCCCAAAAACCTGCAACCCAGGACCCCGAGGCAAAGCCGCGTGGCCTTGCGCCGTACGCGGCGCGTCCTCGGACGGGCAGCGCAAGCGCACAACGGGAGTAGGCGGTGGAGGACGGAATGTCTCAGACGAGGGCACCGTAGGTCGGTGGTGGCGTACCGCACTCGCATAGGCCTGGTCGTGTGGGATGATGAGCGCGTCTTTCGTAGGAGCTTGAGAGGACAGCACCGGCTGCTGCGAAAAGGTCTGCGGCATGAACTGGGGACCAGAGCATGCTGCCGCCAGAGGAACGTTCATCTGTAGTTGTGGGATAATCGCGGGTAATTTGGGGGCAGGCGGCTGTGGCTGCTGGTTCGACAGCGAGACGTTGTCTATCTGGGTGTGTTTGAGAGGGCAAGCCTGAGCAGGGTAGCCGCAACGTGGCCAGGTCAAACACGGAGTATACTCTATATCTACAGCAGCCGCCCCAGAAAATCTAATTAGTATAGGTTTTCTTAAATCGCAATTAGGAAAAACGCACAAGGTGCGACATCCGTGGGGTGGAAGTGATTGCAATTCTCGTTGGTGAAAGGGCAGAGGCCCTGGATATAGCCCCAACAGTGCGTATTTTTGCGCTTGACTGCCTGCGACGCGTCTTTCTCGGAATCGACAAACGTCTTTCCAGGGGCAGTGGGCTTGTGGCTAACGAGTGTC
>QFDX01006136.1:0-15783 GCA_003315875.1 Lactifluus piperatus | reverse complement strand
CCTTCTCCTCATGACGTTTCAAAACAGGTGTATCGCAGTGAGTCGCGACAAATGCCTGGAGTATGAAGTGAGTTGTGCTAGCTGCGTGCTGTGCGCCGTTTGCGTCGGGAGCTCTGACTGTAACTTTGCTTCCGGGTGGAATCGACGTCGCGTTTATATTAGGGTGCTGTTAAGGTCGCGCAATGCAACTTCCGAGCCTTGCGTGAAGTACAATCCGATGAACTTATCTTCACGGCACAAATTCCTGGCTACGAAAAAGCTGGGTTTATTGAAGTCTCGAAAGAGATATTGCATAATGTCATCAATTCCGTGTCTTGCGTCAGGATTGCATTGGAATCTGGTATGCCCAGATGACTATATATTAGATACACTACTGACCACAGTGATAGACCAATCTTCCCTCATAGAAGCGCTTACTGAGAAGGAATATGGTTATTGAAGTCTGACTGGCCCGAAAGGGTGTTTCGCGATCTCCATCCGTCTTCCAGCCCCCAGCCCCTCCTATGTCGCAGTACAGCTGCTGCACCTTCCCACATCGATCCGGAGGAGTACCTGTTGGAGGGAATAAAGGGACGGCTCTATTATTTTGGTGGTAGAGGTACTGTACCATGTGAGAGTACGTAGCTGGAACAATGGAGCGTGCTGTCATCGGACGTGCGGTGCGGCTTAGCCAGGGCCGTTTTGGAGAGTCAAGCTATGGGCGAACTTATCAACGAGGGGACTGGTACAGAAGTGTCCTGCTGATGCTGGCAGGACAAGTGAGCTCAGTTTACTAGAAAAACCTGCTTTTGCTCTCGGACGGCCGCCACCCGGAAGACTGAATCTTCCTCCTCCATAGCACAAATTCTTCTTTGATGACGCCGCACGTCCTCCGAGCCTCGAGCCCCTTCTCCTATGGAAGACACGGAGACATTCGATCCTTTTCTCGCCCATCGATGAGCCCGGCCAACTCCATCCTTCAACTTCAACTCGACAGGCAATGTCACAGCATCTCTAAATGCCGCGATCAAGGCAATGCGCTCACTCTAAAAACAGAGGCTCGTCGGAGCTTCGTTCATCACGTCCGCATCCATCCTCTTCACTTTGAGGACAATGGAGCTGCAATGATGTGACGCTCATCAGCAGTCTCGGAGCGGACTTGCACCCACTTTCCTGGGCGCACGTCGTCGGCATCTACGCGGAGCAATCGTCTGATCACGGGGTTTGTTTTGTGTTATAATGGGGTTGAATGGAGGTCAAGTGAGGTGGTGTCATTCAGGTTATGATGATGGCGTTATGATTCGTGAAGTATGCTGGTACGCAGGGACACTCTTTCCCACGAGTACTCGTTTGCGAGAATTTTAGGCAGTCCGACTACCCCCCTTCGTAATTGTAAAGGACCTTGGGCCTGAACCAAAAAGAGTAGGCATCCATATCACAGTGACAATCGAACTTCAAGTGATAGGGTAAGGGTAGGTGAGGTCACGAGGTCACCGGTCACTACAGTACTAGGTGATATCGCCACATAACAGACTTTGAAAACGCTGTTTCTTGACCCTCGCCGCGAACACACCCGACTGGTTTCTCGCACGCAGCACAGGGCCAACAAGACCCGCACCAGTGAGATCACGGAAAGTGTGCCAAAAGTCCTGCACGTTTGACCGTATGCCAGTGAGTTCCATCATGCTGCATGGTATAGCAAAAACAGGCTTGCCGTATTCGATTATCCACTGTACTGATGGATGACAAGGTGCCCTGGGTTCCTGAGGCCGATATAAGAACCGAGGAATGCCTTGCGCAATAACATCCCAGCTTACGTCTCTATCATCATGTTGCCTCTTACTACTAGTAGTAGTAATACTTTTTTTAACAATGACTCAAAGCCCTCGTCCATTCTCATCCTGAAGTATCGAGGCAGGAGTGTCGCTGTAAGTCGCAACGACTGCCTCTGCCATAACGTGAGTCGTGCTAGCTGCGTGCTTCGCACAGTCCACCCCGTGAACTCCAAAGTGTAACTTCTTCGTCCCCGGGCGCGGTCACCGCGCTTATATTAGGACGCTGTAGAGGTCGCTAAACGCAACTTCCGATCCTTGCGTAACGTACCTTCCGATGACCTCGTCTTCCAGGCGTTAATCCCTGGTCACAAAAGCGCTGGAATTATCGAGGTCTCGAAAGATGTCTGGTTGGCTGTCTTCAAAGTCGTGGATTCCGTGGTGATTGCATTGGAATCTGGTATGCCTGAATGACTTGTCAAATACACTGCCGGAGAGTACTGTAGCTAGAAGGCTCCCAGCCTTTCCCATGTCACCGTATAGCTATCGCTCATGTCATGTTCTCTGCGTTTCTCAGGCTCAGCTGGATACCCTCACTGTACTCAGCCACAGGCCATCACACATACTTCTCTAAGTCCCCATAGAAGTTTGGATTCACCGAGTTGGTTCGCAGGGGAATTGCACCCAAAGCCCATGATACGCCTCTTCTTGGTAATCCATCCCCTATCACAACCCATAGCCTGGGTCTTGGGGTACCCACCGATTTCTATGGGTTGAGGGTATTGACTGTGATCATATCATCCAGCTGGCTTCTCCGACAAGCATGGATCCAAAACAGATAGTCATCAGGATTATAAGAATCAAGGACTAATACTTGCTTGCGCAACCATATCCCGGCACCCCCCCTCTATCATGTATTGTAGTTTTCAGCTTATTCTGGCACAAAATCCGCTGGACTTCTCATCATGTCCTATTGTTCCAGAGATGTTGCAGTGTGTCGCGACCGCTGCTCGGGGTATGATGTGAGTTGTGCTAGCTGCATGCTGCCAGTGTGCGCCGTTCACATTGTGAGCTCTGACTGTAACTTTGGTTCCGGGTGGGATCGATGGCCGTGCATACATTAGGGTGCTATTAAAGTCGCGCAATCTACCTTCCCATCATTGCGTGGAATACCTGCTGATAACATTATCCTCATGATGGAAGTTCCTGGCCTCGAAAGAGCTGGGTTAGTTGAAGTCTCGAAAGATTCATGGCCTTGTGTCATGAAATCCGTGGCTCAGGCTAAGGTGACGGTCAGGTATATTACACCAAAATTTTGACTGGCCCGAAGGGTGTTTCGTAAGCCTGTCTTATTTATTCATCCGTCTTCCAGCCTTTCCCATGTCACAGTGCACTGGCAGCTACTATCCCTCGCGCGCCATGGGGTGTTTGCCCTTCCACCATCGACAAGGAAGAGTATCTGTTGGAGGGAATAAATGAACAACTCTATTGTTTTGGTGGTAGAAGTATCGTACCATACAATATGTGAGAGTGAGAGCATCAGTGTGTAAATAAAGTGCACATCAGCGCAGTGTGGCTTAGCCCGGCCGTTTCCGAGAGCGACAGCAATTCAACCGCCCACGTCCAGTCTGATCCATCCGTTCCGTTCGTGTCCAAGGTCCCCCACTCCAACGTATCGCTCTCGGCTCTCAGAAGAGGACTCTTCCTCGATGACTTCGGTGTGTGTATGTGGGGGGTTGTTGGCATGGTCAGATCTGGTGGTGAGAGATCCTGTCTCATAGTCATCCTCGTCTTGTGTTATTTCCCTCTGGTCCTGCGTTTCCCCCATCATTCTCTCCTACGTTGGCACCATACCGGCATTCTTGGGTAGCAAAGGGACTGTGCGTTGGGGCCCTGAGTGCTCTGAAACTTGATGGTGTGTCGACTCAATCTTATCCCTCCATCGCAGCGGACTGATGGCACACTTATCATCAAGGCAACTTGTACAGCAGTGTCCTACTTATGCTGGGAGGCAAAGTGGGCTCGTTTTACTGGAAAGTCTTGCTTTTTCCCTCGGGCTGCCGCCATCCGGACAACTGAACCTTCCTGCACGCCCTCTCTGGCCCCTTCTCCTGTGGAAGACACAGAGACATTCCATCCTTTTCTCGCCCATCGGGGAGCCCAGCCAACTCCAACCTGCACCCCGATAAGCAATGTTACAGCATCACTAAATGCCGCCATCAAGGCAAGGCCCTCACTCTAAAACATCGAGGCTCGCCGGAGCTTCGTTCATCACGTCCGCGTCCATCCTCTTCACTTTGAGGACAATGGAGCTGCAACGCTCATCGGCAGTCTCGGAGCGGACTTGCACACACTTCACTGGGCGGACTTCGTCGGCATCGACGCAGAGCAGTCGTCTGATCACGGGGCTTGTTCTGTGTCATAATGGGGTAATGGAGGTCAAGTGAGGTGGTGTCATTCAGGGTGTGATGATGGCGTTATGATTCATGCAGTATGCTGGTACGGACATCCTTTCCCATGAGTACTCGTTTGCGAGAATTTTAGGCAGTCCGACTACCCCCCTTCGTAAAGGACCTTGGGCCTAAGCCTAAAAGAGTAAGCATCCATATCACATGGCAACTTCAAGTGGTGGGGTAAGGGTAGGTGAAGTCACGAGATCAACGGCCACTACAGCAGGTGATTTCGCCAGATAAAAGACTTTGAAAGCGCTATTTCTTGACCCTCGCCGCGAGCACACCCGACTGATTTCTCGCACGCAGCACAGCCTGCACAGGGCCAACAAGACCCGCACCAGTGAGACCACGGAAAGTGTGCCAAAAGTCCTGCACGTTCAAGTTTGACGGTATGGCAGTGAGTTCCACATGATGCATAGTATAGCCACACAGTATATTAGGCTTGCCTTTTTCGACTACCCAATGTACTGATGGATCACCAGGTGTCCTAGGTTCCTGAGGTCGATATAAGAACCGAGGAATGCCTTGCGCAACAACATCCCAGCTTACGTCTCTATCATGTCTCTTGCTACTCTTCTTAATCCCGACTCAAAGCCCTCGTCCATTCTCGTCCTGAAGTATCGAGGCAGGAGTATCGCTGTAAGTCGCGACCTCTGCCTCCAGCATAACGTGAGTCGTGTTAGCTGCGTGCTTCGCACAGTCCACCCCGTGAACTCCCGAGTGTAACTTCTTCGTCCCCGGTGGCGCGGTCACCGCGCTCATATTAGGATGCTGTAGCGGTCGTTCGACGCAACTTCCGGTCCTTGCGTAACGTATCTTCCGATGATCTCGTCTTCCAGGCGGTAATCCCTGGTTACGAAAACGCTGGTATTCTCGAGGTCTCGAAAGATGTCTGGTATACTGTCTTCAAAGCCGTGGATTCTGTGATGATTGGATTGGAATCTGGTATGCCTAGACTATCTGTCAAATACACTGCGGAAATCAATGATAGACATGGTCCCACCACTCAGAAATGCCCAGGAACGTGCCCAGCTCTCCGGAATGGGGTTCACTTGAATTGGATGCAGAACCGAGTGTCGTGATGCTTGCGAAGCCCCTCATCTATCTCTTCCCACCTTCCCGCCTTTCTCGTGTCACCATACAGTTATCGCTCTCGCCGTCTTGGTGTTTCTTCTATCAATCTAAGAACACCATCGACCCTGTGGAATATCAACCCGGTCAATTCCTTTCCTGGACCGTTGCAGCAGAGCCCGATGGCACACTCGTCAACAAGAGGACTGGTAAGGATGGGACCCACCTATACTGGGAAGCAGTGTGAGCTTGGTTATGAACGTAGCTTGGTCTTCTGTGTCTCGCGGCTGAACATTCTTCCCCAGCACGAATGCTCACCTCGTAAATCCTCTCACTTGCCGAGCCTCCACTCCTGTGGAGGATGAGGACATATTCGATCCCTCTCGCGCATCGGTGAACCCGACCAACTCGATCCTGCTCCCAATAGGCGAAGTTCTGTGTTATCTAGATATGACCCTCAAGGCACTCACTCCTCACGCCAAGGCCCGTGCCTCCTTCATCTCGTCCGTATCTATTATCCCCACTGTGAGGACAAGTGAACTGAATACAATGTTCCACCTGGGGGGTGTTTTTTGACGCTCTCCAGAGATTGGCTACCAGATCTATCGATCTACGAGTACATCGCGCTGCGATTCCTCGCTCAAGATTCGTACGAGAAGGCGGCGCAGCTGCTCGTCTCGCCCAAACCGGACGTCGTTACCCGGATTTTCATGCTCTTTCGAGGTGTGGATACCAAAGACATTAAACCATGGCGATCGCAGGGCAGACTTATGCCCACTGCTGCGACAGCGGACAATGCAATATCCTGGATGGACGTCATCGGCATCGACGCAGAACGAGCATCGGACAGTGGGCTATTCCGCGTGCTAGAGTTAGGCGCGATGGAGGTTGTGTGAAGTTGTGAGATTCGAGGAGTGACGGCGCAGTATCCCCCGCTTTTTATTGATGTTTTATTGATGGTGTTGTATGATGGTGTTGTATGTATTTGGTACGCATAGTCTGACCTCTCCTTTATTATCCTGCTGGGTTCTATCTCAATATATGAAATTTATTGCATATCCCAACGTCGTAAGGGCCATCCGTCGGCCTGTGTCTAAGGAAGAGCCTGAGAAAACAGTACAGTACGCCAAAAAATTCCCGCTGATGTAGAGCGCACCTCCTCGGACCCTTTTTTTTTGGTTGTGGGGAAGGCGGAGAAGGTGCCTCGTTACCCTGAGCAGAGTACGGTTCGATTCGAACCGCACCCTGGGCAGTGCAGTCACAGCCTCTGCCGACGACGCTGCCGAAAAAAATACTGGCACCAGCCATGGCAAAAATGCAAAGCGGGTCCTCTCGGGGCTTGCCGGCGCCGGCGCCTCGTTCGAAAACGACCCAGAGGCGATTACAGTACAGGACTAGGGCTCTAGGAGATACCGTCTGAGAGCCTCTTATGGCTAAGCAAGACGGGCCGAGAAGGAGTGATCTCCAGCAGTCCGTGATCGTCGGAGGCGCGGTGATGTGGGTTGATGTGGCAGAACGGAGTTGCTAGTGGGGAAGATATTATGATCAAGATACAGTATCGTCCATCATCGTCATCGTCATCATTTCTACACAGAAATTGACTACCAGTTCCCCGGTCTTCAGCTACATTTTAGCCCTATTAGTAGACGGATGTGAAAGCTGTAGTACGCTTACTTTTTAAGTTGATCGATAAGAACTGCACCGCATCTATATTATATGTCGCCCGTCCCGCCCCTTCTCATTCTCTTTGGACGAAATTATCTCGATGCACGTGTGGGAGCCATCTTTGCGTTTTTTTTTTAGTCCCTGAGCGTTTATCGAGCCAATCGTGAGGTAACAGCAAGGGGCTTAAGCTATTATACGGCATGTGGTAAGGCCCACATAATTGTTTAGAGGATAAGAAGCGAGCCCACCGCCGCCCCAGGTACACCGGAGCTCGGAATTAGGCCGCCTTTCCCTCCGATAAAGTGATGGCGGCGCTCCGTCACTGGAGTCAAGTTAGCGATAGATATACATCAGATGTGATCGACCAGGGTCAGGATGAGACTCATGACATTTATTATGATCCGCCCACTACACCCGTGTGATAGTTTACAACAAACATAGCAAGGATAGAAGAGAGAAGGGTAATCAAAGAGGGTTCGGAATTTGGGGTAGCTGCTTGTTCCTTGCTCTAGTGTGTGTGAGGCCGCCTTTAATAAGGTATTAGCTGTAGGCATCGCTTGGTCTGATCAGACCCCAGATTCAAGGATTAAGTTAGATACATCGCACTCGGATTCCGTTTTCCCATGCCTGTACTTAGTACTAGTTTCTCGATCACCCCGGAAGGGTCCGTGGCCCGTTGACACAGGACGAGGAGGAACGGGCAACTCCGTCTGTTTGGTCCTCTGTTTGTAGTCGGGTCCCATAGACAAGATGTCGTGGGCTGTGAGTCGATACCTTATAGGTGTGATGCCCTTTCCAAAACGATGCGTCACGTGATTTGCACAGAGGATCCCAACGAAAATGTTTGTCAAGTGGAGTGGCACAAGAGAAAACACCGTCCCTGCTGCAGAGGCGAGCGTATCGCGTTCGAAACGGACAAGCGGGCCATGGCAGCCAGGAAGTGGAGAACGGGGATAACATGTGCCCGACGCAGCTCCGCCGTGAAGTGGCGAACTCCAACCACAACAATGAAGAGCGCCTTGTAACACCGTTCGTGCGGCAGGAGAGTACCAGAGATTCCACGCCTCGCTAACCTTTGCATCAAGAGAGAAGGTCGCCTTCTTGTATGTGATATAGCCGACAGAGATGAAGGAGATGAAGGAGGGAAAGAGCAAAAGCACGTAGACTGCCAGTATCGGACGAGAGTTCAGAAGTGCCCCAGTGATACCTACAAGTGAAGCGAGCAAAAGAAGCAAAGCGCTGAATGTCAGCAAGATGAGAGCCGGAGAATCTGTGATAAGGAGAATGGGCGCTGTGGGGTAAGCTGTCATGTTAAGCATGAAAGACTGTCACATGAGCCCCTTAGTTGACTTACAAGCGAACCAAGTCAAGGTAGAGAAGAGAAGAGATGTCAAGCCGAGGAGGAACACAGTTGTCACACTTGCAAGTAAGCACCATTTTTGTAGCGTCCACTGGCCCACTCGACCAAACCCTGATCCCTGACTGTCAAGCAAAGTGACCTCCATCTTGCCTCTGCCCAAACGCTCTACCCCTTCCAATTCATGTGGACGGCGTGGTGAACAAAAATCTGCACGAAGCCCCGGAGGTCTTGATCGAAGGAATCGCGGTCGCGGCCACTTCTGTGTCAGCTTGTCTGCCGTAGACAAGAAAGGGTTGTCATCAGCGCCCAAAAGCGCTAGAGAGGGTTCCCTGCCATTCTCAAGGGACGGAGATTTAGTGGAGAGGAGAGTGGAGGGCCGCAGTCCTGGAAGGAACCACGCTTTCCGACTTATGGAGACCAGACCAGAGTGAGCCCTGGATGAAATGGTTTTGGCCAACAGTTGTACGTTCAAGGAAATCCGCGATAAACGTGATACGACAGTAGTAGTTGCCAGGGGCACCAACGAAGTGGGGGCGTCGTCATCGGCATTCAGCGGTATTGTGTGGAAAGAGTGATCGGTATTTGTTATGGTGAGGGACGAGGGGTGTATCTGGTATCGATGTCGGTTAGATTGTGAAGGGATGGGAGAATGGTACGGAGTCGTTGTAAAGTGGAGGGGACTTGATAGAAAAGACGCAGTTGTGTGCGTACTAGTACTTGGGCTTCCAGCTTCCGAGCCCACTCTCTGTGTAATCTCCTGGGGGTGATTCTCCACGACATGTCGCGATCTTGTTGAGACCTTTCTCAGAGAAAATGACGACTGATGAGCCCCGGACCGATGGCGAATTGATCCATGGGAGTGGGTGGAAGGGACCTGAGATGAGGAGCGGAGGGTAGAATAATCTGGCATGATACAGGTGAGCGGCAAGTGGTTTGGGTAGAGGAAGTATAAGTATATGTGAAGCCATCTTGAACTGGCCGTTCGGTTGCAAGGCGAACAGTTGCCAAAGACCGTGACGTGACGGAGGATCCGCTACGGATGTGCCGCTGGGCTATAATCGGGGTCAACTTGAACGACTTGGAAATTCCATCCTTTAGTTCGCTTCTCACTGCATCTTATAGGTTCACTGAGTAAGGGTGTTGCAATTTCCCGTGAAGCTGACCTTTAATAAGCTTTAATCTCCAGCTGACTCAGTGGCACATGCATGTGCGACAAGGGTTGGCGCACAGACTCCGCAGTCGTCAAAGATACAACGTGTCAAAGAAGTACAAGACGGCAGAAGCAGCTCTCAACTGCGCCGAAAATCATACTTACTTCTCTCTCATAGAAGCCTGAGACACGTCGAGTTCCCTGTCACGTTTGCTGCCAGTACAGGCTCAACTTCAAACTTACCTTTTCACTGCAGGCCCTTGCAACAGTGAGATTCAGTCCAGTTTGGAACGGCCGAACGACATATAAGCATCTTTAGAAAAGCCCAGGTTCAAGTTCGGTTTCATGCCACAGGAAAATGTCAACAGTCAGTCGATGCACAACTAGAAGACTACCCAGCCGGAACAGTGTCCTTTCTCCCACTCGCCGGAAGAAAGGGATCAAACGAGGCGTTAATCGCACGGCGCCTTTTCTGGTGGGGCGTGTGCTTCGTTGTCGTGGAGACACGACCTGGATATCTACTAGGGAAAGCGCTGAGCTGTCAAACTCTGGGAGTTGATACTATATAGTTGGGAGTGCATATCCGGGAACCCACGTTCAAATGACGGAAGCCATGCATCTCTGAGTCAAAGTTCTCCCCTCTTGGGTCACCACCCCTTCGCGATCGGACTCCATCAAAGGACATATCGAGGTTGAAGGCGCTGTCAAGAAGCACTCTCGTGCATGTGTAGCCGGCTGCACTTCGAGGATGATCCGTAGATCACGATACCTGTAAGTGACCTACTGTAACACCCCTTCAGCGCCTGCTTGACCCACCCCTTTCCGTCTCCCTCTTCCTCTCAAATGAGCTCGATTCAGAGTAGGAATACGGCGTTTGACTATGTTTCCCTTGGTTCCTTTCGTCTTCTCCCCTAGAGCAGGTTCCCCTTACGCTCATGTCAAGTCTTGATGGTCTACCGCGGACCATGGACCCCACGCATTGGTCATCCTGTCCTTAGTGATACCAGCCTGTGCATATGCGGGACGACCAAAGACCAAGTCCCAAGGGCTGGCTGCCCAGACCTGCTTACTGCGGAAACACAACTCTGCTTATAAAGTAAGTCAATTGTCAGTGCTCCACACGCGCCTTTTGGCCTTTTCCTTGTGCTACGCCTGATCCGTTAGATTCATTCCGCTGCATCCCCCTTACTCAAACCTCACCTACCACCTCTATTGAGCATCATGAAGCTCTTCCCAGTGGCAGCACTCCTCCCATTCATCTTTTTTGCTGCATTCGCGATGGCAGTCCCGAAGAGGCTCCTCAGGCTCGATATAACCGATAGCACGGATTCCATCCCAACGCACATGACTCCCAAGCTCATTTTCGACATTGTTTTCGGCTTTGGTATATCGAGTACTGCCTTCTCCCTACGCTCATCATAATCGCATCCACAGTGTTCTTCATTGTGGTCTTGCTTTGCTTTGTGTGCGTAGCAGACTGCTTTTCCTCCCCTCAACTCGCCGATGTCGCCAACCGTGAGTCCCCCCTTCGTCTCACATGGTTTCTATTCTCCTACTTACCTTACTCTTATCTAAATTCGCAGGGATAAGCGACGCCCGCGGCGCCTTGATGGCAAGGTGGCGCTCCCTCCGCCTCAACACGCTCCTTGATAGACTAGCGGGTACCATCCCCAACGACAACCACGCTGCCAACGGTGCTCCCGCGGTGCAGGGCGGTGGTTTACCAAACCCAATTACGACCGCTTCCCGCTAGTCCCATCTGCGCAATCAGCCCCCGCCCAGGGGGAGTAATGACCGATGATGAGGGGCTGATCTCTCCCCACTGTACCGTGTCCCACTTTATTCCGTCCTCAGTCCATCTTCCATCTCTCTTCCCTTTACGTATATAGTGCTGTATGGCTTATAATGGAAGTCTCTCATTGTGATCTCCTGTTGACAACTCCACGCATCGAGTGATGGTCGTTACCGGGGACATGAATAGCACGAAGCCAGGCTTTCGGGGATCACGCCAATTAACGGAAGAGAGTGAAGATTCTAACGCACATGGCAAGCATCCTTGAACCATACAAAGACGGCCACGAAGCGGGCATCGCCTTGTATTTGATTGCCCTCAACCCTACCAATGCGGTACGTGGCTGAGAATGAATCAAATAAATATACGTACCAATTCTGCCACTGCTTGGCTGTGTACTTGTAGGTCTGGGTTCTGAATTGGGCAAAGTCCCGAGATGCCGTGGAACGCCAGACGGTCGAAGAAGGGACTGAGGACATGGACAAGGTTTCACTTGTTGAGTCTTTTATTTTACCAAGAAATAGCAAAAAAAAGAAAAAGAAAAAAGACATTAAACGTTCCTGCTAGGGAAATGAGGGATCTGCGATTGAGTCATTGTTTGCCTCCCAGTGGATCCGTTATGTCCGATGTAGAAAAAGACTTTTTGGGATTCTTTAAGTTATTGGTCACGTTTACAGATCTGGGCAAGGGTATCTATGAGTTGCTTCCGTAAGGTACCAGTTGCCAGGTGGCCCATTAATAAGACCTGATTAAATAATACAGTCACAAGAGGTGCAGGGGAGCTGGGTGAGTGGAAAGGAAGGGGGTTGTGACGAGACAAATTAGACTTGTGGTGCCGAGCAGTGGTGATCGCTACCCAAGCAGTGTGAATGGGGGACATTACAGCTCAAAACGTCAATACAGTAGAAAGGTCCACAAGAGGGAGGGAACATAAAACTAACTCGGATCCAATCCCCATATGCTCAGGCTTCAGAGCTCATTAATGGAACCGAAATAGTGGGTAGATGACGCAACGGGATCTTCGCCGATGTTGAGCTATCCAGCATAAGACATTTAAAAGCAGAGCAGTTCAGCTATGACTCACCAATCCAGCCTATGGAAACTAAACAGCCTCGACGTGTTTCGGCGCCGAGAGGGATAGGTTTGCTTCGGCGATAATCGCACGTTCATGACAACTTGAGAGTAACGTGGCCTTGTTAGACATAAGACGAGCTGTGGTGGCCGAGCACCCGGATGGGGCAACAACATTGTGATTTTCGCGGTTAGGGAAAGCCGGTGAGCCCCGGAGACGAGTCACCATAGCTGGTCATGCATTTTCCCATATCCGCGTGGGACGACTGTGCTGTGACAATGGGGAGAGGTGCACGTGAAGACTGTGGGGAAGACTGTGGGGTAACGTGTCTAGACCCCGGGAAAGGCCATCGTTTGGAATGGTTGCCGAGGTTGGAGTACTATATGATGTGGCCCTGTGGCAAATTGAGGAGCCAATATCATGGAGGTGAAATTTTTGGATGGTGGTAGGGGCACATACGGTGGTCGGTTCCGTGAAGGTTCAAGTTTATAGTTCGAGGTACTAGTAAGGTTAGTGGATTTGAGAACGCGCGAGATCGCGCAAGCTGATTTTCCGTCTCTTGAGAGACCGTTCCGAGCCATCCGCAGCATCCGATACGTGACATAGTCGGGCTCAGATGCTGTCCGTCACTCCGACCCTGCGAACTGCGAACACAAAGCCCAGCCCGGATGTCGTCCATGGCTACGCGACTGAGCAGGAAATTTGTCATCCCAAAATAGGTCCGGCAAAAGAGTGAAGAATACCATGAATGGTGACGAAGATCACTAACTCCGCAAATTTTACCAGGCTTGGCGCGACAACGTCAAGGTTACATAGAACATGAACATAATCGCAATGCGTGTCGGCAGAAGAATGGATCGCCGTTGTCCATTCATTCGTCAATAGAGCCCGGTGTTTCAATTTTCTCTCTCTCAAGCGCTGGGGCGGAGCATTAGTTTCTACCGACAAAGGCTGATGCTAAGCGGAGAGTTCTACTCACCACTTCACTTGTGTCTTAGCAATAAGCACTCTGGTGGGACTTTCGGGTCATAAAGGTGGAGGTGTCATAAAGGAAGGTGGAGAAAGACTTGGCGCAGCTCTGGCCCCAAATTCTGAGGTACCCCTTCCCAGGCACGTCAAGATTCGTTTTCTCTGCAGGGAAAACCGATACGGGACTTTTCTTTCGTGCTCTCCTACCCCTTAATCCTCTGTGGGAAGTCAGGATGACCCAAGCTGGGGCTGATAGCTCTGGCGCCCATGGAGGTTACACTTGATTTCGACAAAGCCCCCACGAATGTTCGCCGATGCTCTATCTGAGCATCTGCATGGGACCCTGAAGGCCCTTCCGTGGCTCAGCTATGGTTGAAAGTGGCTTTCCCAGGGAAATCCTCGATAACCGGTACCTTGTCATCGAGAGGCGGACTTGGATTATCCTTTCCACCTTCAAAACCATCAGGTTTCTCTTTTCCAATAGGATCAGATCCCTAGACAACATCGATGGTAAGGGAGTCGCCACAAGAATGTTGTAGAATTTGTGTTCGAAGGATAGGTTTGCCTACCAGTCCAAGATCATGACGAGATGGAGGTGCGTATGCTTTTCCTCTGTTGGCGCCTCTTAGAATGCTGCCTCCCAACCATATACCTCCCGGCATTACCGCAGCCAATCATATACGAGTCTATTACGATCAGTCTGTTCCAACCCTCCCTTTCCCCTTCTTCTTGGGATTCGTAAATCAAGCGATTTGGATCGGTCACAGGACCTTCCAAGAATGGCTACCCCGATTATACGCTGAGAGCATAACATAGCTCAATTGTTAGAAGATGCATTTGCACTGCCTTTCGTAGGAGCCCCCTTTCATCACTCAAAGGAACCACAGTCTCACCTTCCCTTCCTACCCAGTGTCAACCTACCATACAAATGTCGTCCTCACTGCGTGGCATCACCGCCCTTCGCATCTTCCCTCTACTTGCTATTCTAACTGCCGTCCCCCTCCCTGTATCGTCTGTTCCGCTCATGCTCCTCACACACATTGCAAACGAAAATTCTCCTACGTCAGGCTCAATCCGTTTGGATAAGATTACCTTTGACATTTTATTTGCCCTTCGTAGGTGTCTCCTAATTACCCACGGAGATGTAACTCACTATCTTCTCAGCATTCTTCCTCGCGCTGCTTGCCATCTTTACCCGGCTGGAAGGCGAGCGGGCCGTCTTTCGACTCGCCAGAGAGATAAATCGTGAGTCTTCCACTCGGTCATACGTCCTTGCCCCCCTTTCGTCCGATCTCCCTCCTGAGCCTTCTTGACGTAGGCCTATTTTCTACACCCGTGCCGGTCCCCTCGCCTCAGCAGCTTCTCTACCTCCGTTTCACTTCCCTTCTGGAGGTGGCAGCTGCCGCTGACCTCGATGCCAACGATCCCAATGAAGCCTCTGCTCGTAGGGGCGGTTTATCAAGGCCGGCTGCGACCGCTCACCGTGCCCAGCCTCAGAGGGAAAGCCTCAGACGGGCCGCTGCTGCCCAAGGCGGTGCATCTCTAGCATAATACCGTCTGCCCTATCCACCTGCTAGTCCCGTTTCCCAATTTGTCATTTCCCTTGTCCCTTACTAGTAGTCACGTACACGGATCACCAGAGTTATGTTATGTTAGAGTGGGTTAGAACGTCATAATGCACAAGTTATGCTACCCCATTCAAACTGAACCCCCGACCATCTCAGTTGATGTGAAGCCGTCTCCAGCCAAATATGCTAGCCAATCTGATATGACGTGACGATAACGAGGGAAAAGGGCGCAGATATGCCCGGCGAGGGGGCCAACGTCTGATTCCGGCGCGCTCCAATGTATTTACCTGTTATTTGGCCTGATAGGGCACAGCATTAGAGCCACATGATGCATGTGCGCCTGTGGGTGGTGGTATTATAACGGAACCCCGTCGACTCCGTTTCCGCTAGCTTGACTAGGAGGCTGTACAGCGAGGCCGTCTCGTCATCATCGGTATTCCCCTAAAAGGTATATAATATCAAAACATATTTGGGTACGCCACAACTAGAATCCACCTGCAGAGCTCGGATATTTGAACGAACGTTCAAAAACTCGATCGCGTTCGTTTCGTGTAAGGTCAGACCCAAGTGGTTGCGGCGATGCGGCGATGGTGATCGACCAAATGACGCAAAGCCGCGTGATTTAATTCCATTCCACGCCACGTGATTGATCGAGATTTTCTCGGCTACGTATCCACATTTCGTCCCATGTTGGCAATCATCAACTTACCGCAACTTCCGCTCTACGGCACCAGGAAAGCGGTAGCACCTCCGTCAACTAAGAAGTTGAGAGGGTCAAATGCGGAGCTGTAGCAGGCAGAGATGAGCGCGTTTCCGAAAGAAAGAAAGTAACACAATCCTTTGGGGACAGAGTGGCTGGCTTCATAGGAGTGTTGAAATCCGTGGCCTTTGTGCCCTCGCGTGCGACGCACCATGTGGATCGGAGAGATCGA
>QFDX01006135.1:6092-61192 GCA_003315875.1 Lactifluus piperatus | reverse complement strand
GGTGGCCTTGCTGACTTGTGCCATTCTTATCCCCATCAATGTCGTATACAATCTCAAACGTGTCCCATCATCCAATCGCGATATCCTCTCCATGCTCACCATACGTGATGTCATAGGCAATGTTCTTTGGGCTCATGTCGGCATGGTCTACGTTATCACCGCCGTTGTCATAGTCGTGGTTTGGTTTCACTGGACTGCCATGGTGCGGCTTCGCGCTCAGTTCTTCCGCTCTCCGGAGTACACACAGTCATTTTACTCTCGCACTCTGATCGTCATGCGTGTGCCGAAGAGCCTTCAGTCAGATAAAGGCATTCGGGCCATCTTTGACTCCGTCAAGGTTCCATATCCTACAACGTCTGTGCACGTCGGTCGTCGTGTTGGAGATCTCTCCCATCTAATTGACGTCCACAATAATACCGTTCGGGAGTTCGAACAGGTACTAGTGCGATATTTGAATGGTGGAAAAATCGGTAAGAAGCGTCCCACCATTCACCTTGGCGGCTTCTTGGGAATCGGTGGTGAGAAGAAAGATGCGATCGATTACTACACGTGTGTGGTCTACAATGTTTTCATGCGCTTGGTGACTTATTACATTGTGAACAGTGAAAGGCTTAAGCGGACGGAACATGCTGTTGAGGCATACAGAGGCCAGATCGACATACGCAAGCCAGAGAACTACGGGTTTGCCTCCATGGCTGCTATACCATACGCCCACATCGTCGCCCAGTTGTTAGAACACAAGCGCCCCAAGGGTGCAGAGATCAGCCTTGCACCCAATCCGAAGGACCTTGTCAGTGGAGCCATCCCTGTTCTGCTCTATTTACATTATCTGTGTAGATCTGGGAAAATTTGAACAAGTCCCCGGCCAAACTGATCCGCAAGAAGACGACTGGCTGGTTCCTACTCGCCCTTCTTGCTTTCCTGAACACCGTCCCACTCTCAATGCTCTCTATTCTTGCCAACTTGTCCTCCGTGCGTATCATGCATTTTCCTCTACCAGTTGATTCCCTTATCATGTTCCCCAAAGATCTCCAACTTCGTCCCCTTCCTTGGAAACTGGTCTCGGTCTTCCCCTGTTTCCTTTAACGTCATCTCTGGTGTACTCCCCTCGGCTGTATCCGCCTTCTTTGGTTTCTTTTTACCTATCATGATGCGCTACCTCTCGCAATATCAGGGTGCTTTGACACAATCCCGTTTGGACCGCGCAGTCGTAGCCCGGTATTTTGCATTCTTGGTGATCGCACAGTTGGTCATATTCACCATCATTGGCGTTGTCTTTAGTGCGTGATGAACCAATGCAAGGAGATGGATACTGATTTTGGCCGCAGACTCGGTAACGGAAATTGTCAAGCAAATTGGGCAGCACAAGAGTTTTCATGATATTCTGAACAACATCGACAGTACGATTAGTTGAAACCTTAATTCATTACTCGACCGCCGATGACATATTTTGCAGTGCTTCCCGCGAAGATAAATCAGACGTACATCAACCAGGCTTCCTACTGGCTGACATTCTTCCCGTATGTCTTTCTTTTCTCCGTGCAAACCCAGATGGGTGCTGAGACATAATGTTAGTCTGCGTGGTTTCCTTGCTATCTTCGACCTAGCGCAGGTCCTTAACCTCTTGTGGATTTCATTCAAGACACAGTACGTCGATTGCGATTGATTTCCCAATATCATGTTCACGTAGTGTCTGCACGATTTAGCATATTGGGGCGCACTCCTAGAGATTATCGAGAGTTTACACAACCACCGGAGTTTGATTATGCAATCTATTAGTGAGTATCATCTCATGTTGCAATAATTGCAGGTCCTGACTTGGTGCCCACTTCAAGCTCTAATATCGTGCGTGATCTATTATGTCCATTATCTCTTTTTTTAAATATGATGCCATAGTTGTTCATGGGTACGGTTGGTCTTGTGTTTGCCCCCCTGGCACCTCTGGTCGCTGTCGGAGCTGCTATCGTGATGTGGGTTAGTTCTTGGGTCTACAAGTATCAGTTGATGTTTGTTTTTGTCACAAATGTTGAGAGCGGCGGAGTAGGCCCTTCCCTCGTTTTTGTGTATACGTTCGAACTTACTCGTGGCAGCGCCTATGGAATCCGATTATCAACCGTCTCCTTGTCTCCGTAATATTGATGCAGGCTCTTATGCTATTAAGTGAGTCCAACTACCTCATGACCTAGACGGTGTTTCTGACAAGTATATAATCAGCGATGGGCTTGCAGCACGGCTGGGAGGCATTCACTTGGATTGCTGGTATCCCGCCTATCATCATCATGATACTATTCAAAGTCTACATCAACCGCGTGTTCGCTCGTCCATTTAGATACTACGTCCCAACGGAGCACGAGCTTCGTAACGCGCAAGTACACTCCCAGCGCGGCGATATCAAGGGGAATCGCCTTGGGAAGCGCTTTGGCCATCCTGCGTTACATGCGGAACTGTTTACTCCCATGCTACATGCCAACATGATGCCACTCCTTGCGCAAGTATACAGTGGACGGATAGACAACGAGAAAATGAAGTTAGGAGAGTACGGCGGACAACAGATGGACGCACGTGTCCTTCCAACTGGCATCAGGATTGCTGCCGTAGATCAAAATGACCTAGAGTACGATCCTGTTCTGTACCGACGCGACCATGGGGAGCTCTACTCGGATCAACGATCAATGGGGACGGCAGCATTCTCCGGAAGTGGACGGAACTCTCCCGCACCGTCACTCCCCGGCTACGGCCGATACCTTGCGCAAGGATCCAGCGAAATCGAGCTGGCACGGTTTGATCCCGACCGGCAACCATTGCTTCCTACGACACTCATAGCTGGTGCAGCCGATGCAGGGCAAAGTGCACACGTTCCTCCTGGATACTCTTCACCACAACTCCCATACGCGACCCTGCCAGCCAGCCAATATCCCCCACAACCTGGCACTATGTACCATGGACAGATAACTGATTATGATGGATACCGCGAGGCGCCCACGCACCGGCCATACGCTAGCTGGGAAGCGTCAGGATATACTCACAACTCAGGACGAGATTCACCGGGGTTGCATATGGCAGGGCGGGGTGCCTACCGCCGGTGATTTGCAAGTTGCGTGAAGCAGGATCTGTGTACATTTACCGTTCAATCTGCTTTTTGTCTCCCTTGTGGGTTGTGTTTGCTGCATCTAACGGCTTTTTTTTTTGGATCTGCATTTGTATAGCGCAATATGCCTACGAAGGCAAAGACGCGCTCGACTGTCTAACTAAACCAAACAATCTAGGTAGAAGTATGTGTCGTAGTGTACTTAATATGACAATTGGTGGGTTGAGGTTTGAGAGATTGGTTGTGGGGTGCATCTAACGGCTTTGCCAAACAATCATGTAAAACTCACCAATCTTTTTTGATATATTTCTTTTTTGGACTTACGTAATCATGGACCTAATGGACAATTTTATGTATCGTCTCCCTCATATTTATTCTTTTTTTCCCCCAAGGGACCAATATGTAATTCTTTAAACATTGCAGGCTGTTACTGTAGTTGCACACACCGCGTTGCGGGTGCTGCATCGTCAAAACCTACTCATATAGAGACCTACGTAGTGAATTGTTTGCTTTGTCTAAGAATAGATCGCTATAATATTGCGTCGCCCTTTTTTTGCTCTCCCATCTAGTGAAAGAGAGGAAAAGGAGGACTGCATGCATATTATAAAGTCAAGTGGGATTTTTAAGAAAAAAATTCATCAGTGGAAGAGAGGTGAGGCTAGAGTAAAGGGGCAGTGCTAGTAGGGCTAGGGCTCGGTTTGGCGGGTCAGTCGAGGAGAATGGGAGAAATAAAACATAAACTCGATTAGTAGTTCCCACCGACCAGCCTCCAGAGTCGCTCGCGAATCGTCCGCTCCTTTCCCTGTTGCTCCGTCTCCACCTCGGGCTTTTGTTCATCCCCAGTCCCGTCGCGTGGCTGAGACCCCTCGAGCTCGACGAGACGCTTGGGAAGTGGGGTCCGCGCGTTCTGTCGCGCGAGATCGAGAATCCGTTCTCGCCGAGAGCGAGATGTCAATTTGGGGGGTTGTGGTGATGGCGCTTCTGTTACATTGCTAGTTCCAGTTGTTGGGATTGCCGTTGGTGATGGCGTCGACGTCGATGCGGAGGCATCAGCAGGATCGACGGAGGGAGCGTTAGGTGCAAGGTTATCATCGTCAGACGTGGGGGTAGCGCGGTTGAGACCTATTTCGGTGAAGGAGGTGAAGGAAGTGGTGGTAGTGGTAGTTTGTCCCGGGTACGCTTGAGTAGAGGATAGTATGATAGGTTCCCAGTTGCGAGGCGGGGGCCGCACTCGCATGTCCGAATCCGCTTCCACTTTGGCAGTTTCGGATGCTGGCTCTGGGCTTGCCTCTACTTCTCCTTGTGGCTCTTCACGTATGTTGGAAGGTGACGCAGGGAGGTTATCACGGAGAGCGGAGGACCCCTTGGGTGCGTGCTCCCGCCACTTTTCGCGAACGCGGAGGAGATTCAGAGTGCGTGGACCACGCGCGGATTCAGGCGAAAAACCGTCAAAGGCGAGCCAAGCCGTTGCAAAGCCGCGTAACGCCTCTTCGTTGCTGAAGGGTACCGAAGTTCGGCGCTTGCGTGCTGTGACCTCGTTGGGGCCAATACCACGGGCCCACTGGACGCGTACATCTAACATTTTGTAGCCGTCATTGGTATCGTTTGTGTTTGTCTGTGTTGCTCCGGTCGTGGAAGGCGGCTCGGGTTCGTGCGGAGCATCCGCATCTGCTGTCGATGAACCAAGTGCACGCAACATATCTTCGAGACCGACATTGCCATCGCTTCTCGGCAGGTCCGCGACGCGGATGCGTAATTGTGTGGACTCCTCCGGGAAACGCTCGCGTACTTCTGGGTCGTCATAGACGAGGCAAAAGTTCCAAAGTAAGTCGGCTATGTTGTCGGGGTCCTGATGCGTGAGACGTCGTCAGCAGCCACGTTGGAGAGCACACAAGTACACAACCAACCCGGGGGAAAACGACCTCCTTGGCAGGGCCGTACTTGTCCTGCACTGCTCGTGCTATCATCAGGCCTTCTGCAGAGGAGCGTATCCTGTCCCACGGATACACAAACATGAATCCTGTGATAGAATTGGTAGGCTGTCTCCGCCGTCGATGCGTTGCGGAATTATCGGTATCAAATTGCTCTGCGCCGGTGGTGTCGGAAGAACTTGGACTGGGTGCTACCGCAGAAAGAGCCCGCACATTGTGAGAGAGTCTTCGGACCACTCTGGTGGACCTTGAAAGGGCCAACATCGATGAGCTAGAGCCTAGAGGGAAGGTCGACGTTGACAGTCGCGTGTGGTTTCTCAATAGCCATATCAGGTAGTTATCTCTCAGGCCCATAAATGGGACAGACTCGGCCCGCTTCGGATGACGGTAGCTTAATACCGCACATGTCTAATCTCGACAATCTCGACACATTCGTCACTCACAGTCTCCCTTTACCAGAGCCTCTTGCAACATCTACCGAGATTGAAGACCGTCAGTCTACCTTTGTGGCATATGTTTATCGGGCATCTACCCCCGAGCAAGCTCACAATGTACATTCTCATGTTCGTCGCGTTGTTCACGCAAAGCGGCCCGCTTCACATGAGATCATGGCCTGGCGCTGTATGGTCCTGAAAGAAGGTAGAACTGGTCTTAAAGGAGATGATGATTTCAAGATTGAGGAAGGGAGTGAGGATGATGGCGAGAAGTGGGCCGGTGGTCACGTTTTGAATGTCATGCGTTCAGAAGCTATCATGGACGCAGTGGTCATTGTCAGCAGGTGGTAAGGGCACACGTTACCAATCATCTAGAAAAAAGTTCTTATCAAAGTTGGCTCCCCCTCCTGGCGTACAAGGTACGGCGGGACCATGCTGGGACCGGTTCGATTCACCCATATCCAGGATTGCGCCCGGAAAGTATGTCAGGTTTTCAGAGTCGAGGATGAAATGCAAGACTGCATTACTACGCTGATGAATCTCGACATGGTCCTTGCTAACCTGCGCGACGAGCTCGCGGGGATCAGAGAAGCGAAGACCCAATACAAACACGGAACTAATTCAGAAGCAAGGTCGCATCCCACAAAGGACTATTCAACTCTACAAAAGAGTTTGGACGTTATCAAGGCAAGACGGCAAATTTCAGCCCGAGAAAAATCTATCGAAAGCGTCCAGAAGCTTATCAACGAGCAGCGGAGAGGAATACCTGCCCCCGCCCCTGGTTAGCGTTTCATAAGGCAGGGTCATTGCGAAAATAAGGAACTGATTGACCGTTCGTACAAACAGTTGCATAATCACTTTGATACGAAACTTTTTTCCTTCGGTCTATCAACGTCCTAAAACGGCAATATACGGCCACTCTGTGTCAACGTATCTCCATTTTTATGGGTTATCTTGTCAGCTACTGTGCGCTTTAATAGCGCGGTTTCTATCGACCGCTCATTGGAGTGTCTGCCGACTCTTTGTTCATGGACATGTCTGACACCCTGCACAAGTCCCCGTCTCCATGCCCTGATGGTAAATCAATCGCTTCAGATGGTCGAGGTGTACAATATGTACTCCCTCGTCACGACCCCGACGAGGTAAAGCGGATTTGGCGTAAGGTCGACTTGCACATCATGCCCATCGCTGTCTTTCTATATATGTCGTCTCAAATTGACCGGTCTGTCCTTTTTCTATAACTTTAAGTACACCTTCCAAACCATTGATACGTCTAGCGCTAACATTGGCAACGCAAATGTTCTCGGCCTGTCCAAAGCGCTGCATCTGACCTCAAGCCAATATACCATTACCCTGTCTGTCTTCTTTTTCGGATATGTCATCTTCGAAACACCCTCGAACATCATTTTGAAACGTGTTGGTCCAAGGTGGTATATCCCTGCAATTACCGTATGACTCCTCAGACGTCTTGTGACACTTTCGACTGATGTCCCAGGCAGATCGCTTGGGGGGTTACTTGTTCCTTGTTCTCCCTGGTACACTCGTATGCTGGCCTCGTCACCCTCCGTTTCTTCCTTGGTGTAGCTGAAGCAGGATCTGCTCCTGGCATTATTTACTGGAGTAAGTCTAACACAGATTCTGACTCTCAGTTCCTCCTCAATTGTGTTTTTTGACTACAGTTGGCTCATGGTATCCGCGCCCAATGCAGGCCCGACGCTATGCAGTACTGTACTCTGCTGTTCCGGTGGGTCATATTACTTCCGGCTCATTGAACTGATTGATATCCCCACCAAATAGTTGTCTGGCACATTTGGTGGACTTGTGGCCACCGCTATCCATTCCCTCGACGGTAGATACGGCATTCCTGGCTGGAAGTAAGCGCTCCAACTGTGATCCGACTGCTTGTTATGCAATTTACTCTCCCAGGTGGATATTTATCGTTGAGGGGGCTACCACCGCTGGCGTTGGCATCCTCGCATTCATGATCATGTCCACCTACCCCGCTCATGCTTATTTCCTTACCGAAGCCGAACGCGAGATTGTCTTACTAGCTAATGAAGCTGATCGTGCTCTCAAGGCTCGCGAAGACTTTTCTGGCCCGCAGATACGTACAGCGTTTACCGATCCACGGACGTATCTCTGGGGCATCGCATGCCTCAGCTGCTTCACACCTCTAACCAGCGTGATACTTTCCCTTCCCTCTGTTGTAGCAGGGCTAGGATATAAAGGTACAAGCGCCACTCTTATGGCATGCCCACCCTATGTCCTTGGCCTTCTCATCACTCTCGCCGTCGGCTGGTCAGTCGATCGCCATGGACACCGCTTTGAACACTACGTTTTTATGATCCTTTTCTCTATCTCCGCACTTATCGTCCTGATGGTCGCGACAAACGTGGTTGTACGTTATATCATGTACTTTGTTATTATGTTCATGTATGTCCTTCGATACCACGTGTCTTACTTATCGCTCACCTTGAGCAGGTTCGGTCCGGTTGTGGTCACGCTGGCCTGGTTCTCGGCAAACATCGCGGGAGCGAATAAACGTGCCACGGCAACTGGTCTCATTCTCTCTATCGGAAATATGGGTGGTGCAATTGCGGGCCAGATTTACCGGCCCAATTGGGCTCCGCGATATGTCAAAGGCCACGCAATCAACGTTGGATGCTATGTTCTTGCGCTTCTGTCTGGAGCTGTTCTATGGTACAGCTACAAGCGTGATAATGAGGTGCGGGATGCTATTGCGTTAGCTAATGGTGAGAACATCAAAGTTATACGAGCGGATATGGTCGGTGAGGACCTCGGCGAGTTGGGCGACAGGTACGCTTATATTTTCATCGCTTTTTACAATGCATGGGGGGCCACCCATACTGACAATCCTTACAGGCACCCTCACTACAGATACTATTTATAGCAATAGTACGAATTGATGTAGCCGAGCGGAAAGTGATGGTTGAATGATCGACCCCGAAATATATGTACTGTAGTACTGTGGTGGCAAGCGTAAGAAATTTTACATTAAAAGGCTACCGAGGGTGCGTGTCTGAGTGCGGTGATTTAGCGAGAGGTGGTTTGACTCTGAGGGCACCTAAGGGCGAGGGTGAAGTGGGAGACAATAGTTTGTGAGTTGTCACATCGGCGGAGCAGATCGTCACTTGCGACAATCCGGAATTTCGTACACCGTTTCTCAGTACAGTACCTGGTAGGATCCTGTGTACATCGGCTATGTTGAGCTGGTGTGTGGTACGCCGCCACTGAAGGTCTCAAGTCCTACCTACCAAAGCATTTGTGGGGAGAGCGTAGATAACCACGTGCATTTGATAAATTCAACATAATAGATTGTCTTCGTTGTGTATCTACTAATACACATACAAAAAACAGACCATGAACTACAGGGATAGGTCCTACCAGGGTACTGAGCAACAGAGTCTGAAGTATGGGATACGATATACGCGAAATATGAGCAACTCACATTTCTGGATTGCCATACGGGGGGCGATCTAATCGGGTGTGGCGTGGCCAATTGGACCTGTTGTACCTAATCTCGGATGGGGTACCATATGTCTTCACTGCGTCGGACATCATGATGTTGGTGTAATTAGTGATCGGAATATACGCGACAATGGCCGCGCACCAGGACTTTGGAGTACTCTATCGCCTATCCTCTTACTCCTCTGAGTGAGGGGGAGAGGGAATTGAGGGAATTTTAGGCAGATAGTCTTCAAAAAGATACCCTACGCAGAGGGAAACGGAACACGTTCCAATTGAATATCCTGCATATAGCATATCGTTAACTGCGTTCAAGTGATACATACAGCCAAATGGCACACTCCGTAGTGTCGCATTGTACAACCCGTGAACGCCTTACACACCCTTCACATACTTCAGGAGTTCCGACAATGCTTCAGGGTCTGCCGCAAACAACTCCCCCAAGTCTTCTCGTGTCAAATATCTGTGATCCTCCCAATCGAACCCTGGCACGGCGACTTCCGTGATGAGGCATCCGGTGCGCTCCAAGTCCGGTCCCTTCAAGTCTACGTCCAACAATCGCGACATTTTCCAGACCCCCGTACTAACAAGCAGCTGACGCTGCTCGCCAGCCAATACATCGGGCCCCATTATGACGCGCTTGACTGTCGGTGGACTGCCTTTATTCGGGGAGGGCGTTATGAGGGTGTACTCTGCACGACCGATGTGGTGCACATGCATGATCTTATCACCACCGGTAACGGTACGCTTGTTCAACAGTCCGGACATTAACGGAATAGCGCCAAGCGAACGTACGATAGATTTGTTCATGTGAATAAACCCGTATGGTTTATCTGCAGTCAGCAGATAAAATATACTTGTAGCAAGTGGGCGAGACGCGCCCTGCGCATAGGGACTAGGGACATGCAGCGCTTGCCGATCAGTCTCAGCATAGTACCCTGGGGTACATTCACGGTCGAACGTTCAGTACACGACCCTGAATTCATGGCAACAGGTTCGAATATTACCTCCTTCGGGATGTGGGATAAGCTTGAGGTCTCCGATCAGTTCGGCGGTGTGTGGTGCCGAAGAGTAGTCCATCCGGACGAAGAATAGTGGAATGGCAAGCGAAAGCTGCTATGAGAGATCTGAGCTTGGTTTATATGCCGCTTGGGGGCGCCGCGCCGCACCGCATATCAAAGTACGCAGAGTGCTTTAGTTGGTGGGGGTGGACTGGTGTGTGGGCGCAATCACATGTGTATAGGCTCCACACTTAGGACCGTGGAGCTGGCTGTAGGTTTGAACCCCCCTCCCCAACACCTTGCAGATGGAAGCCTGGCACGGGCCCACTGAGATTGGCTAGAGATAAGGGATCCGATAAGTGTGGGAACCATGTAAATAAAAACCAGCCAAATGGCTACCTGAGGAGGAGCTGGACAGGCCATCCAGTGCCATCAAGCCCAAAACGATAGTTGGTTTACCCTAGTCACGTTGAGGCAAGCGTAAGACAGTGCAGATCTGTGCCTATGATGGGAAATACCTTAGGGCTAAATGAAGTAGGTGCCCGGGGACAAGAAAGGTATGTACAGTCGTACCTGCTCATGTGGAGAACCATACCTTGGCTGTAGCAGATGGGGCAGTCCTACCTGGGTTGATCAACCTAGCTTCTTAGTCAAGTCACTGGGAATAATACCCCTGTGGGCTTAATTTGAAGGACACTCCTGAGCAGAGTAATGGGGCCGCTGCTTGGCTCGTCCTACTAGTATAGCGGAATACAATTCAGATGTTTTTTTTAAAAAAAAAATCATGAACATGAAGTTTTGATTACCTTTTGCAACAAATTCGCACTCTTCTCGCTTCTCGGCTGGCTGAGATGCAGTAATATCCTGGCAAGGTGACTATCTTATTGAGGCCATGGGCGCGCATCGAAAATTCTGCTTCCCCAGCGCCTCTTCTTAGTAGTTGGTTGGCCTCCTTCAGCGATTATATAGTCTTCGGTTTAGCGGGATATACGTGAGGGAAGGCCTGCTGTTGATAACGAAGCCAATTCTGTTATAATGTAGTCAGGGAAATATCTGGATGCCGTGTTAAAGTCCTGCTAGTCACTCGACTGAAGACTTCGAGAGCCAGGTCCATGAATTTTCACAACTGCCTTGAGCATGCCGCACGCCATGTAAAGTTTCTGAGGGGGAACAAGAGCGGGAGCCAGTACATATTGTGAGAATACAGTGAGGAAGGCAAGATTTGCTCCGCTCATCGGAATATGTCAGATCACGTCGTTAGCGACATTGGTGGCGGACAATATGGGGGTAACCGAGAGTGGGGAACGGACATAGACGGGAATCAATTGAATAATCGACGTCAAGGGGACTTGCTGCTCGTTCACCCTAAATCCTCAGATGAGGGGAGTGGCCAGTCACCGTTAATGCCATCGCGGCATCATTTTCGGCATAAATGACGAGAATTCAATATTGCCGGCGATTTAGGACGGGGTAATTTAATTTATAGTCTGTTATGTCTATGGTGCGGGTAATGGACCCCACGTTCGGTCGAGAGACTCGGAAGTACATTCATGTGGTGCGTTGAATTGACGGTTGAACTGAACGGATGAACGGGCCGCACAGTCTCTGGCCTCCAGATGGTGGCGGCGCCCTGTATCTGCTGTCCCTAGTGAGTGGCGAAAGCCTGCTGGGAATGGCTTCCAAGCGCGCCAGTTCCCGCTCGCCGGCATCGTCTTTGGGTTCGACCCAAGGCTCACCCGAACGCCCTACCAGACGTGCCAAAGGTGCAACTGGAATCCTCACCTCTCACCGCATCTTCGTTCTCCGAGCCAAGCTCTCAGACGCAGAGATATCTGAGATCTACGAACTCGCTGACAAGGCAGATGCGAACGTTGTCAAATCCCCCGATGAAGCAGAGATAGTTATCACGGCAATTGGAATGCGCAAGCGCCTCGAGCGCCACCTCGACTGGAACCTCGCTGTCAGTCGTCGATTTCTGCCATTTTTGATTTCGATCGCATGCCCTTTTGACCAAGTGTTGATGGACGCAGAAAACAAAGGCATTGGTAACGCCCGATTGGCTGCGCAGCTCCATGGCGCAGGGCCACCCACTTCCGTGTGCGGACTACGCAGCCGTGCAAGAGTTAAAAGCGACTACGGAGAAGCACTGTCCACGTAGCAGTTCCCAGTTCGGCGAGAATTTGTCCTCGAAATCTTCCAAATCGCGACATCCCTCTCTTCGTTCCTCTCCTCAGACATCTCCTCGAGCTACACATGTAAACCTTACTCCACCGGCATTCCTCCTGCCCCCGCTCGTACCTCCGCCCCCGGCCGAACTTGACCATACAGCTCGCTTCTCTTGCTCTCGGGCATCACCTCTTGTATGCGTGAACCAATCGCTGTGCTCTACGCTGGATCTCTTGAGACGGAGTCGTGCGCTCGAAAGTAACGAACGCAGCGCGCTGAGTTATGCACGGGCTATCGCGGTAAGTTTAGCTCTGCCGCGCCTCGTCTGTTTCTTACAGTGTATGCCCGACAGGCTATCAAAGGTGCTCGTGTATGCACCTTATACCCTACACCCTGCTTACCGGTTATTCAGCGTTCCCACGGAAAATCACGGCGAGGGAGCGCAGCGAGGTACAGAAACTGCCTTTCATTGGTGCGAAGGTTTCCAAGATGGTACGCCGAGCGCGATGGAGTGAATATGAACTTACTTTTCTTTGGACTAGATCGACGAATATCTGTTTCACGGACACATAGCCGAAGTTGGTGCGTGCACCATTTCCCACTCTTGATCCGCGATCCGTTTGACGAAAAAGAAAACAGAGGAGACAAAACAATCAGAACGTTTCATATCTTTATCATCAATTTCATCTGTCTATGGTATTGGACCAGTCACGGCCCGCAAACTGTATGACCTTGGTTTGCGCACCATACGTGACGTCGAGGCTTATTATGAGGTCAACACTGGCTTTACACCGGTAGAGGATAGCAACAGTGCTGAAATGGACGTCCGCATCGCGCTTGAGTTGCACGATGATCTCATGCAAACGTGCGATCTGCCTCGTTATCGAGACGAAATGCTAACATTCGCGCAGCATTCCCCGTGACGAGGTCGAAGCTATCCACGCGACGATTATGGACCATCTGAACGTCGTCGAGCCTGGTTGTGTTGGCACCATTGTTGGCGGGTAAAATTTTCTTTGTGCCCTGCATGATCTGTCTTTTTTCTCTCTCATGTCAGCTCGTCAGATACCGTCGCGGGAAGCCTGCCAGCAACGACATCGATATTGTGTTCACGCACCCAAACGCAACATCAGCCAAGGGTCTCTGCACGCGACTTGTAGAACGCCTGCGGTCTGTAGGCCTAATAACGCACGTCATGCGTGAGTACTGCGCATGGATCTAGCTGGCCCCTCCTTACCTATAGCATATTAATGCGCGCAGACTACTCCGGGTTCCACGCATATGACGCCCTACGCACTGCCCAGTGGGACTCGCTCGAGAAGGCACTCACTGTGTATCGAACACCGAACGATGGCCGCCACCGTCGGGTAGACCTCATCTGTGCACTGCCTGAGACGTACTGGACAGCTATCGTCGGATGGACTGGCGGCACTATGTTCCAGAGAGATCTGAGGTCGGCTGCGAAGGCTGTGTTCGTGCATTTCCTCTGCCGTGGGACGTAATGCTGATCAATTTATGGGCAGTGGATTAAAGTTTGATAGTTCGGCGATGTACGTCCCAACTCTCCGCATCCTCAAGCGATACTAAAAGTCGTGATCTTCAGCACACGCCGGCGCGATTCCCACCTCATATATCCGCGCTCTGAAAAGGAGGTATTCGACATTATCGGAGTACCGTGGGTCGATCCGACGTTACGTAACACGGAGGCCTGAACTGCCCGGGCGCTCAACCTGCATCCCGGACTGTTGTAAGCATTTTGTTGAGATGCTATCTTGTTGTATTTGTGATGTGTGCTTTAACATGAATGTAATGGATACTATTATCCTTCCTACGCCTACTGAGAAAATTTCATGTGAGATGTAATGCCTCAAGTAAAGGCTTGGACACCTGTGATCGCTTTGCCAAGTATGAGAGTGTGGATATCCTGTAGCTAGACTGAGAAGCATAGAGACAATGGGAACGTGTTGACTCACGAAGGTGCCTTCGTACGTGTTCGTGACTTGCAAATTTCCTACATGCCGCCCAATATGATACCTGCGTCCACGCGAGTGAGTGGAAGAGTATGTCATTGAGCTACTACCGCGCTTACTCATCCGCGGCTGCATTCCCACCGAGGATGTCCAACAACACGCGTGCGTGATGGAGGGCCTTCCCACAGTTGTTACGCTTTACGATGCTAATCATCTCAGGCACGGCGCGACCGGCATCCTTCAGCCGTCCGACGTGCAGGCTTGCCTGGAGGCCCAAGGCAATCTCCGTATGCGCGTCCACGAGCTTCTTCTGCACGAGTTGGAACGAAGCGAGCGATCGTTGGAACTGGTGTCGCTCGAGTGCGTACCCACGCGCCTGTGCAAGACATGCCTCAAGTGCGCCCATTACGCCCCAGGAGATCCCATAACGCGCGCTGTTGAGACAGGAGAAAGCAGCACCAAGACCGACTGCACCAGGCATCAATGCATGACGCGGAACCTCAACATTATCCATGAATATAGATCCTGTGATAGAAACGCGTAATGCCAGCTTATTGGAAATGTTCCGCGCGGACAGTCCTTGCGTGCCCTGGGATTACAAAAAAAAAACTCGAGATACATGAAGACGGTCGAAAGATGTCATCATACCTTCTCGAGGATGAACCCGCGCACCTTGCCGTCCCACTTGCATCGCGCCCAGATGATGAAAATGTCGCTGTAATTCGAGCTCTGAGAAGGTGACCTGAGCGAGTACCAGGAAACCTACGCGATAGAGGCATTGGTGATCCATGTCTTGCTCCCACGAAGAATAAATCCGCCATCCGTCTCGTCGGCAATAGTTTCCATGCCAGCAGGGTCGGACCCATGATTAGGCTCAGTTAGACCCTTTGAGAAAGGTAAACCATGTGCCTATGCAGTAAAAATTGGGCTTAACCAACAAAGCATCCGATGAGCTCGCCCTTAGCTACAGTATTAATGACGCATCAGCTTTCTATTAAGAACTGAACGTAAGGATATATTGACCGAGGGGGGGAAGATACTTCTGCTTCTGCGCTTCTGTGCCGAACATATTGATAGGGTGCATGACGAGCGAAGACTGTACCGAGGCAGTTGAACGGTAACCAGAGTCGATGCTGCTTGGGGTTGTCAGAAGCGCAATGACAGCATCACGACAGCCACACCTCTCGATCTCACGCGCAATAAGGCCATATGAGACGTAGTTCACACCGGCACATCCATATCCTTGAATGGTAGGCCCTAACAAACCGACAGCACCCATTGCGGGAATGATAGACTTGTCAAAGTCTGCCGAACATCGCACATGTCTATCAGATGATCGATTATATGCATGACAATTACACACTCTCTGTTCGGTGTGCTTGTAGAACACGTGGCGCGAGGTATCCCTACTGACGCGGCCATCAGCAGTGAACGTAGAGCTATCAACAAGAATTGTACGCGCTCGACAGAACTCGCGTGCAGAATCACTACAGTAATATACGTTCAGCTTGAGAGACTGGAAGAAAAAACCAGTGCGCACCGAATAGCAATTTCCTCCTCAGATAATTGACTCTCAAGGTCCAGCGGGTCCTAAAGGAAAGGGTATTGGCCCGCAGAACGTAACGATATGCACTGTGTCTGACCTCCCAGCGGAATTGTGGCTTCTCGATTGTGTGTTGATGACGTCTTGCCTGACGAGCCAAAGAATATGAAAGGGTCCTGCGCGTGGTAATTCTAGCGCTAGGTCTCAATACTGAATTTGCCATGACCATTGTTGACTGTGCGATGCGTCGGATGTGAGCCTACAATTAGATCCGGGGGTTGGGTCTGGTCCGGCAGCACGTGCCGGACTCCGGAGTCGCGGAGTTACACCACCCCTGCTCGAATCGACGACATTTTCAAATTTTCACATCACCTACACCCAGCTTTGAACCAGACGTGCGTGATTTACAGCGCACGGTACACCTCTTCCCTACTATTTTTGTGCTTGGCCCAGATTCGCCTCTTTATAGAACAAATTACTCGCCCGCAAGGTTTGCTTTATGTTCAAGTTGCCCCCAGGCTGGACTCTGGTTGCTGATAGTAACCGAATATACCACAAATCTATGCGCGTTCCCGGAGCTTCCTGGTCTAGGCCAAATCGCTATGACTCCAGGCGAGGGTGGCAATGCCGTTATCCGCCGATGGTAGAAAAAAAAGAGGCCGTCTTTGCTATGAGCCTCATTCATGGAATTGGCGTATTTGGCCTTTTAAGTGGAGCGATATCCGGCTAATCGGTATTGACACCATACTTTCGTTCTTACCAGTTCTCAGCGTGACTACAACTAATTGAGGACCAGGGGTTACGCGGCGGTATTAGGGACTGTTATCATTATGTGAGCAACATGTGCTATGCTACTTCCATGGATGCCGGTCACCGGTACCCTTTTCCGTCATGGCCCACTAGTTGTCATCTTTCTTCGACTCAGTTCGGTTATGAGCGCCCCTAAACCTTGAAAGTCACCAGTGGACGGCTACGGGACACCGGAGATTGTATACATATATGAAGTTTCTAGGTCTTTCGCTGGGTTGCATTTGTTTTCTATGTTGGATGTGCAGCACGTGCAGCCCCGAACGGTTAAGCAACGCTGACGACCCAGGTTAGCCAGTTCGGTGACAGACAGTTCACATTAGCCACGAGTCGATATTGATCAACTGTCAACATATTCGCTCTTTAGTCTCTAGGTATGACACCTGTATCTACAACCTACACTTACGTAGACACATTCGTTACTCGTTACATTGAATCCAAGGGCTTTTTGTCCCACCCTGAATCCCTTCATTCTATTCAGCTGTGTTCACAACACATGGCACACCACGCAACACGTTAATCATCTACTCTGCTTAAACGAGCCAACGAACACGCAACCTGAAGAGGGACCCCACAGTTCCTGTTTTCTCCGCAACCTCACACTTCCCATAATCTCAAATTAACTCAGACCCCAAAAAAACTTCTCATTTCCCCCTTCTTTCATACGACTTCATACACTCTTCACGCCCCTGCATCGGTACATTGAATCGTACAGCCCATCTGCGCGGGTGTATTCTGCGTCCACATGATGGCAGACTGTACCTATTTATGCTTACAGTTAAGCATCAGATCTATCTAGGAATCCAAGCGATTTTCGATAACGAAGTTTGAAGTTGACAGTTATCGGATCTTTGTTTGTGATCGACATGAGGGCGCACTGATGGCGCCCAAAGTAACCTTCGGTACCTGTATTCTCCGCACGATCATTCGAAGACACCTTCCTCTTACCATGCATAAGTGTCATAATGTTGTAATAGATACGAGCAGCTATTGCCCCCAGGGGTGTAGTTCCTACCTTGCCGAGGAGGGTCGTCAGTGTCACTGAGCTGAGATGTGTCGGTGTAGTGCTCCATTGATGGCCTTGGACAGAGAGGCTAATCCTGGGTCAATAGCACGAGTCATGTACCCGGATAAAGTTCTTCACATGGCAAGGGGCAAGTGCTCAATTCGTCACATCAAACCCTCGAAGTTTCTCCGCTCCGCGGACATGGCCTCTGTGGGGCGCTGTCAAAAGGGTGCAAGTGTACAGGGAAGAACATCGTGGGATGAGCGGAACCGATAGTGACGCCGTAGTAAACCGGGTAGCTGGGAGCGTCAATCCTAGGGTCATACAGTCTCGTGCGAAATCCGCGCGCCGTCGGTCGGCCGATGCGACAAACTCTACTGTTTCCGACGTCGACAATTGTATGTTCGCAAACGTAACTATGGCGGTACGTTCATTGGGAAAGAGAAGCCTATCTATTGGTTACATAGCCTGATCGATTGTACCCAGGCGAAATGTCGACCGAGACCCTCTGCGAATTTGCCGCCTGGGTGCTAGGACCAGTGTGGTGAACCCATAAGACTCGGAAAAGGCGAAATAACCCTTCTACGCCACAATCGATCAATTACGGTTGTAAACGTGATCCAACTACAAGTGAGTAAATCTTGCCGCGCCCCTCCCCGAAGGTCGCGCCGCGAGACGTGCGTTCGATTGTTGGGTGCATGGCAACGTACCGACCAAACCACCGAATCACGGTGACCGCAGCACGTGGGGGCGCAACAGGTGACGCAGAGATAATTGACCCATTTCCGCCAAAATACTTTGGACCCTTCCTTGGTCCAGAGAAGTGATCGACTCGGACGCCTGCGCGCGATGAAGGGCCTCTTGATCGGCGGGACAGATTCTCAACGGATTCTCCGGGCGTGGGTCTCACGAAGATGGACCGATGAAGGACTATCAGCCCTAACTCGCGGACGGCGGGCGGCGGTGCTACTGCTGCTGCCATGATGCACCGCGCCTTGATGAGGTAGCCAAAGGAACTCTTGGAGAAAGAGGGTCCAAGCTAATCTAACTTTGGCATCTTTGCGAGGAACGCCCGCCCGCTGGGGAGGGGGGGAGAGGCGGAGATATAATAAGAGAGATCGTTAGTGGTACAGTAAGAGCCCCCTTATTCGAAGTCTATCGCGAGGCAGAGAGAATATCGAGAAGGTTATACGAAGGTTTATCGAGCCAATGAAAAGCCAACCAGTCCCATGGATATTTGCGAGCGAAGATCTGCCTTGTGGCAGCAGAGGGCGTCCATTCCCACTAGGCTTCATTGCTCCCGACATAGTGTTGAACGAAAAGGTGACCGATCGTCTGCGCAAGCGAGGTTGGATATGGCACATCGTGCATCCGTACCGACAAATAGTGGACTACCCCAAGCGGGGCGAACGTGACCCGTGCTCCCGGCTACACTTGAACGCCACAGCTCCCCGAATAACACCCGACAATGCACGTGCATCGACATGAGATTGGTTTTGGTTTAAAACCAACACGGTCGACATTCAGAAAGGCGGTGTTGATCAGATAAGACAGTTGGGGATATGAATGGAGAAGTGACTAGGAATAAGAGTACCGCGACAACACGGTGATGGTATCTACCAGGGCCATCATGTGGCATAATAGAGCCGATGGCTCGCAAGATTGAGCAGTTCACGAATCTTGTGGTACAGAAAACTAAAATATAAACGAGATTTATGATTTAGTAATGAGTGGGGAACAGGCCGAGGGGTGAAGAAAAGGTGGCGGGTACAAAGGGACAGAGTTGCCGAAAAGGAGAGGAAAATGGGGACAATTATCAAAGGAAGAGAGCGAGCGACCGGGTGTTGGAAGAGGGTACGTTTTTATTATTAAGATGAACTGGGACCGATATCCCCAAAAGAGTAAGAGGTGGAATAGCGCGAGGTTACGCGGGGCTGCAGCTACCAATTCGGTCGCCCCAGCCGCAAGCGACATATTTCCGTTCACTCTCTTTTTTTCTTTTTTCTGCCTCCACCATCACCAGACCTCGTCCCGTTCCTTGTCCACTTGCTCCCGCACCTCACGTTATCATCTTCTCCCTTCTTAGACATAGAGCGTTACCTATAAATTACACATAATGTTACTCTCTCCAGAGCGTCGCCTCCTTTCCCTCACCATGTCCCAAATCATTTCCTCTGATTCCCTTACTTCTCCCATCTCTGATTCCTCTTGGGATCAGCCTCTCTTTTCTCCTACTTCGAACATTGAGACTTTTACACTTAATTACCCTCACTATGCTCACCCACCTTCACCCCCGTACTCGGTAGGATCGGTTAGCAGTACCTCTCCCCAACCTCCCAACCGTGCCCTCGGCATGCGTATGAGCCCGGACTTTACCTCGGAGAAAGATCAACTCTGCCTTCCCACCCACCAGGTCTTCGAACTCCCCATTGCGCATCACACACCGCCTTCCCCTGTCTCGCCGACATCACCGGACTATCCCCGCCTACTCCTTAGTCCTTCTGCACCCGCAGTCAAGCGCCCCTCTAGTCCGGTGCATCATCCAATCACCGCAACAAAGAAGCCCCGCTCCTCTGGCGAACGGATTAGTACCAAAGATTTCGTTCCTCCGGACGTGACGGGGCTGAGCAAACGCGAGGCACGCCTCGTAAAAAATAGGGCAGCCGCCTTTCTTAGCAGGCAACGAAAACGTGAAGAGTTCGAGAGCATGGAAATGTATGTTTGAATTTGGTTGCTCCCGCCGTTTTTGTTGGCTAATCAAACTCTACCGTTCGTAGTCGTGTTGCTGAGCTTGAAGAGGAAAATGCACGCCTACAAGCACTGGCGCAAAAGTCCGCCTCACACGAGGGGAGTTCATGTGAACTCATATCAGAGATTGAACAGCTTCGAGCGCGACTGGCAGCAGCAGAGCAGCGTGAACGTGAACTCAGTTCACAACTCTCTAAGCGCCCGTTGACAGTCAAAACGGAATTACCCGAACCCCGCTCCCCGGCTTCTCCCGTGCGGCATCCGGTGTTCCCCAGTCCAGTCAAATCTTCGGATAAGACTAGCGCCAGCCTCAGCCTTCTCGTGAGTCTCTCCGCTCCTCGAAGCGAAGCCTCATGTCAACTGATTTCTTATTGTGTAACTTCCCAGGTCCTACTCTGTGCGCTTCCTTCCATTTTCTCGGTTTCAACTTCCCAGTCCGCTGTACCCATGTCTGGTTCATTCCCTCTATCAAATACAGCAGTCAACTCCGCCGTAGCTTCCAGGATGGACTTTCGCTCATTTTATCCACGCGATTGTGATTGGCGCGCTCCTGCTGCCATGGACCTTGACCGTGATCATCGTGTGCCCCGCATCCCTCCACGAAAGCTCGAATTTGTTGACGCGGACGCCACCGCCCTCGGCCTTGGGGGACTTGACATCACATTCGATGCAGAGCCATCTGCCAACGGGAAGATCCGAGTGCGCATCCACAACCCCACCTCTGTGTCTGCTTCTCCTACCCCCTCAAGTTCGAGTTCCTTCTCTCCCTCTCCACAGGCGTTCAACTTTGACGACATCCCTACCTGGAGCGTGGCCTCTTCTCCAGTATCCTCAGCTTCCCCCTCAGTCCCTCTACTTCCGGCCGCTCATCTTGATGCCGATCCCTTCATCGGCATCGGCATGTCAAACCAGGAACTCGGGTTCAGCTTTGACCCGGCGTTGTTATTCAACGGCGTCCCTATGCAATCCGAGGTGGACACTTCACGGGGTAGGCGGCGCGTGCGGATTGCCCTTAAGAGCCCTCCGACCATTGACGGCTCCGCTGGTGAATGGGAGGTCGAGCTCTGTTGACCTCTACTCATCCCCATTCATCGTCTATCTATTCACGCCCAGCGCGTGCTGCATGCACCATATTTAACCGGCCGCATACCCGGCCTGCATCGTCTATGTTTCATACACTGCACTAATCACGGTAAAAACATACCATACATGCATCACACTTCATTTTTGTTTGTATTCCTAATCTCGTTTTGCTTGTCCATAGATCTGGGGCTTTTGGTTGGACCGGTACCACTCAGGTGTCAGAAAAAAAAATCTCGCATCGTCGCAGACCTTTTCAATGCGATATGCACAGTATATCTACCTCTCGGTACTTCTTACTGTTCACGCTTGATTCATCGCATCGTATTATCATATGTATTGCTCGATTGGTTAGCTCGCTTAGAGCGTATGGTCGTTACTACATGATCAATCGATGCATGTCCCAGTCACCTCTAACACGCGTACGGAGCGATTCGACATGTCACCTACGCTCGGATTGAAGGCGGGTCCCGGGTCCAATCATATTAACTGAGAGCATATAATGAGTTGCATATTGCTGACGTGCGGCGGAGACCGCAGGCAAGCATTTGATGAGCGGCCAAATGGCCCATTTCTACTATCTGGCGGTGCCTGTAACCTTTGTCAGGGTATCCCTCTCTACCTTCATATGATCATGCTCACGGATCGCTCCGCGCTTCCAGAATTCCTGGACCTATCGTCCAAGTGTTTCAGTATGTTACCGAGTCAGGATATGTCCCGGATCATGAAAATCCTTGAGATCTTTTGTTTATGCACATGACTACCTCTTTTATCGGCAGACCACTAAATTGGACCACAATTTGGGTTTCCATACTACGAAACGACTGACTTCCGTGATCCGCCATCAACCAGAAAGATTCTATGAGGCCTCGTGATTTCACCCGATCTTTTCGTAGAGTCATGGCTGTGGTCATGGAGTAACGAATTCTACTCACAATGCAAAGTGGTGATTCAACTCGTTCCAGAAAATTTACGGCTCATTCGGCGTTTAATTTCAGGGTATTGCATTTTCCAAGCGCGTGATAACCTAGGGCCACACGGAAGAACAACGAGGTTTTTTTATAGCAGAAATACTAACTCCCATTTTCATGGCGCAACTTAGGTTACATGACCGCGGGATCATGAATGATCAGATCTCCCTGACTTCTGGTTTTTCTGACATTAACTCGAAAGGACCTCGGATGACTATAAGATAATCTCAGAACTTTACTTTTACTATCTGGTCAGTTTAGCGCTTTAGCGCTGTTGCGGGATTCAAATTGCTTCTCCTCTGAACCTTCCAGAGGGCTGTCGGCTGTCGCTCCGTGTTCGGGTGGGGAGCAGTTTCTGTATGCTCCCGGTATATCCCCGGTCGGCCGATCGGTGCAACCCTGCAACCCTGATTTGAGGCCTATCCGGTAAGACCATCTAGATGTTACCGAAGTATCAACGTAACTCATCAAGCGCAACCGTCAAAACACATGCACCGCGCTGCACCCATTTACAGCCGTGACCTTACCCCATAGGTCATACAGCCTTCCGGTGAGTACCAAAATATAGAACCCGTTTGACTAGGTTGTATAATGGGATTGGTAAATCGCATGAAGCTCCCTTCTTCTTAGCGACGCTCCTTACCTCTGTGATAGACTGTGTGTGTTTGGTAAATGCCTCAAAGACCCATGAACCTATACCTATACCCAAGCCATCCAGTCCTCAGGTGCGCTAAATCTGCCGAACTGGCGAATGGCGGAATCACGCACAACCTAGAACCCGTAATCGCCACAGCAGTATGTACATTCTCCGATGATGATTATTGTCTTATCCTGTGGCTGGTTTAATGCGATGGACATTGTACAAGGCGAGACGATGTACTGCCTTTGCTGCTGTGCAGTTAACCCACCCTCAACGGCCTCAACAACTGCGTCCGGTGACTTATGCACAGCGCACTGGCACCCCGACTCTCTAATACTTACTGTTAGCTGAGTTTCGTCTCTAGCTTCCGTTCTTGAGGCGGAAGAGCAAATAGCTCAGCCTGCTCGGCCGTTATGGTTTGCTGGATGTTAGAGTAAGGCAGTGGCCTCGGTATCATCGCGACAAGCTACGATCTACTTCTCGAGCTGTCTCAAGTTTTCACGTTAACCGTATTCGGTGCACCGAGATGTGCAAGAGTAGCCACCGGGCGACAGACACCACCAACAGATCGTACGTGCATCTACCCTGTGTTGATCAGGACCCACTGGCATATGTGGCTGCGTGGATACTAGGAGATCTTCAACGCGTTAGGCTGGTGCCCTTGGAACCGACAGCCTTGCTTGATCCCGGATACTGAGACTGTAACCTTCGTGGGTAGCTAGCTATAGAAAGTAAGCGTCCGATATCTGGAGTGCGCCGCTATTCTAATTTATTTTGATACTGTACGCACTCTGCGTCTTTCATGTAAACCATCCATCAGCTGTGTCCAAACGAGTATCTGCCAAGCCAAAATGGTACCGCAAAGACGGAGAATATCCAGGAGGGTCCTCTGGGCGGGAGGCAGAACATACAGCCTTCAGAGATACGCAAAGGGTAAGCTGGAGCTCCATTGTACGCTCGTCCTTTCCACACAGTCTAGGACCCAAGAGAGTGCTTGAGGCCGCACAACGCGCACGACCAGGGCTAGCCCCCAGGAATTTTCGGCTATGCAAGTCGAGCTCCCCTCCCAATACATTCAACCACAGCTCATCCTACACTATAACCCGAAGGAATTGCACCCTCTCCCATGCCATTGCCTCCATTTTTTTTTTTCACTCACAGCGGAGCGCACCATTGGTTTGATTTTTCGGATTGCAGCCCCATCGGATACGGCTGGGTTCAGAAGTGATGCAGGACGGTTCATCTGGAAAGTCCCCGGCTAGGCCAACCCAAAAGTCCCTGTCTCACGGCCACGAATCAAAGCACCAGAATCTGAGTGCCAGATCAAATGGAGCACGAAATCATGTAAGAAGTGAAGGCGCACGTTACGAAGCTGAACTTTCTCACCCGTTGAGAGGTTTGGGCTAGGCAAGGCATCAGGGAGACGGCGTGATGTTCTAAGGTAAGGTTAGTTAGTTAATAGCAACGGTTTCTGTTATCCATCTGCACTCATTACATTTCCATTTGTTTGTTATGACGTTACGAAAACGACAAGTGACAGGTACAGACTTTCGTAAGCTGACGTCATGAATGACCCTGTGATGCTCAACTGAGACCTGCCGAGCCTCACATCGACCATGATCGCATGATCAAGATGGACATGATTCCGCAAAGGTAGGGTTCTTCAACCAAGGTTTGAGACTCACAGGAATTCGCGCCAAGTCCGGGCTCTTGCGTGTTGTCTTCATGAAAGAGTACGAGATCATGATGCACCATCAACGATAACTGCGTAGAAAGAACCACGTTGTTAAATACAATCGAGGATCGCCAATGTCTATATATATCACGGGAGCAATGAATGGTACCTATTGTATGGCATGTAGGTTAATATACACCTCAACAAATTGCGTTCGATAATGACCATCGAGTGAACCCGAATCCCAATAAACGGCTCTACAGTGAAGATATACACTGCCTCATGTTGTCGATGATGACGTGCTGGCGCCCGCTCGTCTCCAGGTGTCATCCTTGGCCCTTTCTTTTTCTTTATCCTTCTTGTCATGGCTGGACGCATCCTCCGCATATAAATTGTGTTGCTCGATATATTCGACGACGGGAGACGGGAGGAGATAGCGTACTGAAAGTCCACGACGAAGAAACAAGCGGACTTTGGTCGACGACACATCATTCTGTATGAGCTGTGGCACGAGGAAGATGTTGTGACGCCAGCGTGCGAGCGCCTCCATCGCATGGTCTATGTCTGAGCCGGCGCGCTCTATGATGAACGTGCCATACTTCCTCAGGATGTGATCCAACTAGGGGCCTACGTGAGGAGGGCGCCCAGCTGGGAGCACCGACAATGACTCACATCTTTCTCAGACCACACACCTGGCTCCGACATTGTGCTGATGAGATCAGAACCAGCAAGAAGAACAATGCGGATGTGACGGCTCTCGCCGGAAGGTAATTGCGCCCCGCCTAATATGGAGTTGATTTCGTAGTCGAAATGGTCAAGCACTACTGCAGTGCGCTGGTAAGACTGGAAGGCTTCCCAAGGATCCACCATGAGCCATTGTGATGTCTGTTCGGTCGCAAGGGTACACATATTAACTCTAGGAGTTTGGTGTCAGCCAGTCCACATAACGATCATGGAGATAGAAGGGTGATCGTCCGTGCTATGATGCTGCAGAGGGCACAATCGGATGATGTGTATCCTCCGTTACCTCATAGATATGGAGTGTGGAAGAGACGGGGATACCGCGGTCCGATGATACACCGGATCCGAATACGAAGATTACATCCATCGTACATAAGAGACACCTGGATTGCAAAAGCAAAATATAACCAATGAAGACAGCCTTCCGTTGAGGACGAAAACGACTTGGAAAGTTGTTTAAGCGAAACCCGAGGACTCACCGATGATGGGCGCTAAGTAAACCTGGTTTCTTGTATTGATCTGAGACGGGACTCATGTATCCACCCATGACTTCGAAGTTTGTGTTTTGACGAACATAATCGACAGCCATCTCGAACATTCGGAGATGGAGGTAGGTAACTGGACTAAATGATCCGCACGCGACCAGAACGATAGGTTGTTTATCTGGGTAGCGTTGGAAGAGGTTGAGACGGTGACGTGGAAACGAATAGTTCGGAGGTGCAGTGAAGAGGGGACTACGAGTGCCGTTGTCATTACCGTCTTGTGATGTAGTGGACATGACGGTAGATTGTAATGAAGCGGTTATGGGCGAGGAGGCGATGAGGGTATACGAGTCGGATAAATGCGAAACGCCGGCTAGGCCGAATCGAGTGCCAGTGAGGTTAGGGGACTCTCTCTTCGCAGCGAGCCCGTTCACAGTCATGATTTACACTGCAATGGTTTCCTATGTCGAGCTATTTCACATTCACATCCTATCCAGTGTCCACTGACTGCTGATCCAGACGTTGTGGGGTCTCCAATGATGAGCAAGCCTCGGATCGGGTGTGCACGGGCGTGCTAACATCGGCACTGCTCGGGTCCGAGCTTAACAAGCCTCCGCCACTGGTGTAATACAGTAAAATTCCTCATAAACGCACACATCCTCGTAATACATACATTTTTGGAATACCAACAAAAAAATTTCCACCATATTGCCTGTTTCATAACGCATACCCTCAGGCTTATCCAGAGGGGGAAGGAATTATAACGTATATTACTCGGTCGGGCTACGCGCAGAAAACGAAACGGAAAAAGCCGAACTCAGCACGACCCGTCGGTCACGTGATGTAAAGATGACATGGCTGGCTGCGTGTGTTGTGTTGTTGCGCTTGTTGAGCGAGAGCAGCTGCACGCACTGCAGCTGCTCTCGCCCAGCATGCTCAGCATCACAAGCAACTTACCAATTGCTTGGATGTTTTTCAGGAAGGGTGTGATGTCACTGACTTCATTCGTTGTTTGTTAAGTTCATATCATCAAAGAGTGTCCTGCAGAGTTGTTGCACGTTTTGACTGTAGCATACACCAACAAATTCAAATACCACAAAAACGCGATCCCACAGCCAAGTTCCAAAGGAAAGGGGATAACCTAGGAGAGAAGCCGACGTACGGTACAGTAGCTTGAAAGGATATGCCAAAAGTGTACGATCACAAAGGCATTGCCGAAAGCGAAAATCCCGTCAATTGATTTAACTGCGGCAGGGGTGCCACTACAGTGCCACGGTACTGTATCCTACCCCTCCTTCGGACACACCCCTCATTCGGTCAGTCACGTAGCTGTCATGTCGGCTCAACTGCAGCTGAAGACAAAGACTCGGCAAGCGTGACAGAGGCCATATTTTTGATACAAACCTCACTTTATGCCTACAATATTCTTGTAATATGTTAAGGATACATGTTGGATGACATGTACCAAATATAATAGGAACAAATAAGAGTTGAGTGAGATATTCGAGGTGACCGAATGAGGGGTGTGTCCGAAGGAGGGGTAGGATGTAGAGGCAAAAACGAAGTAACTTGATTACTGTAATGTACAGTAATGGGTGGGGCCAGCTAGTGTATTCAGGGCATAATGTAGGGCCCAGAAGCTCGAAGGTCAGCAGTTGGGCTAAAGCACATTTGCAATTCCTACATCGAACCACTCTCAAACTTGCCTTGCCGTGTTGCATGACGTGAGTTCACTGACAGAGAGCCGTGTTCCTGGCGTCCCTGTGTTACCGGAACACTCCCTCACTTAATGTGGTGTGTTCATCAAATTGCAAATTGTCCCTTAAATCCCTGGCTAGCTTTTCTGGCTCAGGGTGGTGTACTAACGACTATGCACTAGTCTTTCTCAAGGGGTGTACGAAACGATGCACATAAACACCCTTCCAGATATGTGAGGCAAGGATGTGTTCCAACGCCTCACTCTGATGGACTTCTAGCAACTTGAACGGGGGATTGCATGACAACGTCGTGATCCACTTACTAGTAGCACTTCTGGTAGACTGCATTATGATGAAATCCAATTCAGTTCAGAAAGTCCGGCCCGTTCGGCTATCATCATAACAGGTATCAGGATTTTTGCCGACTAAATTGGATGTCATTCACGAAATGCTCCCGACGTGCGTGCACATGGAAGCGTCGCAGGCGTCGTGAGTACTGTAGTGAGGGGAACAGTTAGCCAGAAGAGTGCGACTGCCCCGAACCCGAACATTCTCACCTCAGCTACAGTCGGCGCTGCGAGACATCCACTTCAGCATTGGTGATCCGTAGCCCTCATTACACTGAAGCAAAATATCAAATTTCAGTCAGAAGATTCACAGACGAGCCCAAGGGGAAGTACCCACACACGATGAGCACGTTTTACAGACGCATACAGGAGCATACCCCATCATGCGCCTTCAAGTCCAAATTTTCGAAAGAGTCAGAACAGCGGTGTGCGAAACGATCAGGAGAGCCAGAGCTCTCTGAGAACCAGGGAAAGCGGACGAGCTACAAGCGTCCCAAGTAAGCAGGTTTTACCAGGTCCCTCACAGAAGTTGCGCCGGCTAAGCGCGGCGGCTTCAAGTCGTCGTAAGCATTGCAAATAATTTCATGCCTTGGACATGATAACATGCATCATGCTTCTAGCCCATACCCGTGACAGTCGGCTTGCCACAAAAATTTATAGGGTTTCGAATCAGTGATATTCGTGCTAAGGAGAGTACTGGGGTGGTGTCGCAAACCAACTAGATTGGAAGTTAGAAAGGCGCAGAGGAAAGGTAACAGTCGTTGCTGCTGACAGCTCGACAAAGGACGCTACAAACGAAGATATCCCGTACTGTATCGAAATTCGATTAAACAGGGGCACCATGACATGGGGGGAAAGGAACAGGCCACGTTAGTATAGCTCCTTCGATCATGTCTATTTACGCAACTGAGTTGACCACTTTGCTAGATTAGCGCGCTTTTGGTCGACTATCTCACACTCTATGAAACGGGTACTGTATAGGTCGATTGAAGTCAATATTTTCGACATCGGTCATCTAATAGTCACATCGACCTAATCTGGGCCATTAACCATGTCCCATAAAGCTCATCCATTTGGACTGGGAAGGAGATTCAACGTGACTATTATGTGACAGATGCAAAAAATTTAACTTCCATCGGCTAATCATTTGTGGATACTTTAGAATACAGTAAGTTGATAAGCGGGGTATTGCCGTGAACTAGCGGAAGTACTTAGCTGCGGTCAGTGCCGTGTCGTGAGGATCGTTGTCTAAAAAGGAAGGCATTGTAAAAGGATGTTTTTACCGGCATGGCGATTTCCAGGCTCTCGAATAAAGGGACTGCCATTTTCGGCCCCACATTTGGGCAGAAGAGCCGCCTAGAGAGGGTTACAGATGGGAAACAGGGTCGTGGGCACTGCGGAGCAGGGAGATCAGGGGGTGTATAGAAGCTGGGGATTTGGGCACCACCTGAACCTGACAAGGGTGGCTGCAGAGAGCCAGCGGAGAATTCCAACTGACTTGAGGCCTCAGCGCCGTAGCTGGGCGTGGGAATAGCTTAGCGAGCAAAGCCGCCTCAACGCCATTGTGCTGTAAATGGCAAGGTACCTCCTCAATCTGATGCGCGTAATCCTGGAATGGCGATCCTTGTGTCTCTTGCCCTCATCTGAGCTAAAGACTGCCTTTCGACTTTCCTTTCTTGATGTGTCAGTGCGCGAAAGAAACGTTCGCCTAAATGTAGCTTAAAGTAGGCGCGAAGATGCTAGGGCTTTGCCCCTGAATATTCCACCCTTGACGTTCGTCCCTCGAATTAAATTCCTATTTCCCTGACCCTTACTCAATAAGAACCTATCTTTGTCTGTTGCTTGGGAGTTTTTCGGCCCTGTTGCGTTGTCAACCCCTATATAATGCCCCACTTCATTCCTTCTCAGGTTGTTAGCGGCAAGTACCACTCGCTGTTGCTTACAAGCCTTAAAACAATCAACAATCGTTCACCTCCTCACTTACTTCTCTCTAAACTCTCTCTAAACATGCGCTTCCCTTCCTTGATCGCCTTGTTTGTTGCCCTCTTTACTCTGTTTTCCGGTACGTCATATATATGGATTCTGTATCGTCCACTCTCGCTGACTTTCGCCAGTTGCACATGCCGCGCCTATTGTTCCACGTTGGTGCAGTACCAGTCAATGCAAAGATATAATTGTGAGTGCGAACCGGCGTTTTAGCAGACACAATTGCTGAATAAAGGGCACATTGTATAGCCTGGATCATCATCGTCATCATCGTCACCTCCTTCTCATCAGGAGATACTCACCGAGTTGATCGCATCCCTGATCGCGCTTCTTGGGTATCAGTCTTCATCTGGCCAGCCGGTGACTGGGTCATCGCCTGCGGAAGCAGCCCTTTCCTCCGTGGTGTTCTCCTCGAACAGTGCACCACCTTCCCCTACTACGCCTCCCGCTTAATTAAGCATCGGGGGCACCTTACTTATTCTTCTCAGTAACATTATTACCTCTTCTCCCATTGGGCTTTGAGTCCTTTTTACCATCCGTTCAATCTGTACAATGTATTCAAAGGATCACTTCACAACCTCGTCTCTCCTTGTTCTTGTGGCTACCCTTCGGACTTTCCATTCCTTCCCCAACTGTCCTTTCATAAGTATATAGTGCCTGAGTATCTGTCAGCTTTGCTTCAAAATATAGACCCGTGCTCTGCAACGGGGTTAACTTTGCTAGATGATGAGTAAAATTGCAGCGACTAAGTACATTGGCTTGTGGATGCATTCGCCAGTGAGGCCGTGTAACAGTGGTTAGTAAAAGGCCTATCAAAATTGGACATCGGCCACATTCATTAACCGACCTGCCCATCAGAGTCCCGTTACGAGCAAAATTGACAGGCGTTTATCGCTATTTTGGGATCAAGTAAATTGACTGCCCTTAACTACCATTTTATATGAGTGACAGCCGTGAGGACGCAGCGACTGCAAAACCGAATTGTCCGTAACTACAGGTCATGCATGGCCGCGACGTTTGTAAACACAACTAGTAGGGTGCTCCACCCACACGCCATTGTGCAAGTGAGGCTCAAACTTGGACGAAGTAGGACACGCGCACGTACAACATAAATTCCATAAACCAGGGTACGGTATCCCCAAGGAGATGCGTAAGTTGGGGGGAGGGGGTCCGAACTTCGGACAAAAATATACACACCTAGGACTGGTTGAGGTGACGTGAGTCTAGGGAAATCCCGGTAATTTTCAGGACCGTCCATCATCGAATGCATCATCGCCTGGCGCTCCCGCACTTGGAAGTAATGGCGAGACGCCTGCAAGGTCCACAAACTGGAAAGTAGATAAGGGAAATAGGTGGGATATTTATGGCTATAATACACTTTGTGTTCTCTCAAGAAATCCAGATTCTGTTTGGGTTTGTAAAAAGTGTTCATAGTTTCGTGCGGCTGGATGCAGCCTACGGTATGGGTTGCAAAGGGGCAAGATGTCATAGGCGGCGATCAGCAGTAATAAAATTAAGCGCATCAGCCGCATGGCAATACACCATATGAGGTGAGATACATTGTGCATTTGTTAAGCTCGGTTGTAAAGTGATGGACGAATATTCGGATAGCCCCCCTGCGCTCCTAGATACTTGAGGCTGATGACTAGAACATGTGTAACAAGTACAAGAACGTGAAAGACAGGAGCATTAGCAAACCGTCTGAAATTATATTAGTTGTGCCAAGTTGGGGCACGAGTTGTCTTGACATCGTAACCGTGACGCCTTGTTGATCTCAACTAGTTATTACAATACCCTGTGGTGAAAAGGTGGCTTGTTGAGAGGAATTGTGCTATATAACACGGGACAACGATACCTTGTAATAAAAAGATTGTCGCTGCACAGCAAGGTCTCAGCCGGGGCGCTCAGCGCTCAGCACGATAAAGCCTCTTATAATAACCTCTTCAGTTGCCATATATGGTGGATGCGCGTTCGATTCACATCACACATAACCACATCGCCACGCAACGAAACAAAGCTAGTTCGCTTCTAACTGTGCACCGGTCATTGCAGTACAACAGGCAACAGGTAGAATAGATGGAAGTACAAAAGAGGGTAATAAAAGTGTGGAGTGTGTGCAAAGGCAGCACGTGAGCATGCATGGGAGCGCACCGTGACCACGAGTGCCCAGAGTGTCGCACGAGGAAGTCTGGGTGTGCACTGCAGGGAATGTTGTATTTCGGTGTGCGAAGCACTCCGACGTTGGATGACTAGGAGGTCATGCCGGGTGGGAGGGATGCCGAGTGCGAGCAGCGGCTCAGGTTGGAGGTCGATAGCCCCACAGAGCGTCCAGATTAATAGCACGGAAGACGTACCGACTGTGAGGTAGCGGTTGTTGCAATGTCTTGCAATGTCAATGAGCGATGGAACATCGGCACAAAAACTGAATAACACCGGACATAGCAACACACGGAAGATGGCTCAGATTCCCATACGTCGTTATAGCGCTTCAATGTTCGGAAGCGAATATCTTGATCGCAACGCGCTTCTTGTCAATGCAGAACGTCTTCTCAAAATTCTCTCCACGAGTTGATGTACGGATAGGGTAGCATTGTGGCTTCTCGATAGTCGTAAAAGGAAGTATAAGGACACTAGATATTTCGCATCCTACGACGTGTCGGAAACTTTGGGTCTGGAAAAAACCGAGTACGTGAACGCCATCCTCTCGGGACCGTCCTAGCGGATTTAGAGATCAGGCCGATCAGGAGGAAACTTATACTCGCACCAGCATCGTCACAGAAGGCGTGGGTGATCTGGAAGCGGATTCTGATCAATGCTGACACTAAACGCACGACCAAAGCTGCAACGGAGGCATCACGTACCAACGTGCATCCATCCCATCAGCTCCCCGTCCAAACAACGTCAAGAACGGCATTAAGGAGCTCGGCTCGCTGCGTGTAGTCTATATGCAAGATCTATTAATACAGCGATGATCGAGAAATGCGTGTCTCGATAAAAAGGTTCCAAAAGTTGTTCACTCACATCATTGCGTCCAGTTGTTATTCCCGCACCACTCTGGTTAAAGACGGGGTTGTCCGGGAGGAAAGACCACCAGGAGGATCCGACGAGCGAACATCGATAGTACCGGCTCAAGATGCACTAAGATCACGGGAAAAACAGATATACTTGCCCACGCCGATCGTTATAGTCATAAACGGAGATCCTTCGACCTGGAAATCGTTGTTTACCTCGCAGAAACAGTCACACTCGATACCACGCTCATCAAAAATGACCTCCCAGAACTTGCCAGGCTCACCGACAGCTTAAAAGACAAGTTTGAGGAATGGTGTCAAAGTAGCCTGGAAATCTGTCACGATTTATAGCTCAGGGGTTGGTTTGAGTGTGATTTACTTTGTCTTGAAGAAAAATGTGGCACGAAAAGCCCGTCAATGTCGATTTGCTGTCTAACGAGCGTGTCCTAACCAAGGACAATGTGTCAACACCTTGAGCCTGTCCTCGTGACGCGGTTACCGGGCTGACTAATCCATGGGTCAGCGCTGCTGGCCGTTTTTGGACTCCATTTGGGGCTACCACCGTGTCCTTCTAACATGTCTTGCGGGTAATTAGCTTACGACTATTGCACGTTGTGCACTCAATTTTCTGCAGAAGAGAAAACCGCGCATAAAAAGTTGACAAGGTAGACAAGGTACCTGGGAAATGTCGAACATACAGGGACCGTGTGACTAATAGGGTAGGCTCTTCGTGGCGCCCTTTCAAGTTCAATCAGAGCTTGTTGCTCGCCGGACCTCAGGCTCCAATCCAATCATCTGCGGAGTCACGGTCTAATTTATTATGGGACCGATAGGGGTCAGGACGCCCTACTACAGATAGTCATTTACCCGCACCATGGACCAGACTGTAACGTCTGTATTATAACCCCACGAATGGCTTCCGTCTATCCTGCTGCTGCATTTGAAGTTCCCCCCCGCATCGTCTTGTTTCTTAATAAGATCTAGCTCTTTCATAATGTTATCCTCTTTATCCTCTTTCTCTGTGCTGGTCACATCGCTGCATCTCAAGAGATCATCCGCGACGATCGCAGTTCAGGATAATTTAGATCGCAATTCCAAAGGTCTGCGTGGCAACGGATTGGCATGCCTCAAGTATTTCTGCGTACGCGTCGCCAGTCAGTCACCACCGTTAGTGGCCAAGTAAAAGCAGCACTGACACGGGCCGTCATAGGTGCTACCACTCGTTTCATCAGAGGTCGCAAGTTGCGGCCGTCAAAGGCGTCTCCCATTCTGGCAATGGATCACGCGCGATTTCCTACTGTGACATCGCCCAAATCTGCTAGCGCGCTGCTTCGGCCCTTGTCACTCGTTGAATGCCATCCTTCTACTATCAGTCCTACCGCCGAACCGCTCAGCCATGCAGAACAGGTCGCAGTCAGCGTGCAACCTTATTTTGTCCCGTCGACTGCCTCTGCTTCTGAGGTCCTGACCAACGTCGCGGTTCAAGACTTGCTCGCGGCCGAAGATGCGCGGTTGTACGAGCTGTCTTGCCATCCATCGACCTCATCCGCTCTTTCTTCCACTACGGACTCGTGGGATATGTTCGACTACGTTAATGCGGTTGCGCGTGATGGCAGCTCAGAGTCAGCCTCAGACTCGGATTCGGAACTCATAGAAGAGCCAGTCGAGGAGTCCGGCGATGAGTTTGCCAAGGAACCAACAGACGAGTCTTCGCAATCTACGCCTACGCCTTCCAGCACACCCAAGCTGCATGAAGCCTTGGAGCCATCATCTTTGCCTCCCATCGTGCATATTAACAGAACGATTCGGCTCATCTCATCGTCTGTGGTCGAGGTGACCTTCAGGAACACCTACCCTGATTCACCTCCGGGAGAAGACGATGACGAGGAAGTCGTCAACATTCCCATTTCGACATTTCCCCATCCCCATTGTCTCTCCCCAATCCTCGAGGATGATGAGGACGATGATTTCTCTGACGTCGAGACAGTTTGTGAAGGTTATGTTGATACGAGCGACACCGAAACTATACGCCCCTCGAGCATCTCGTTTTGCCCGCAACTGGATGCAAGAATCGACTGGACATCCTGCGCAGAGAGCTGCGATTCCCCACGTGAGTCCAATCTGTGCTTGCGAACTGACCGTAGGATGTCAATCTAGTCCTGTCGGAGCCCCTGCGGACTCGGACAGCAAGTCAAATTTCGAATCAGTTTCTCTGTCTCGTTGCAAAGCCCCTTTCTATGAATTCCAGTTGAGCTCGTGGACTCTTTCATAACATCTAGCACTAGTTGCTGCATCACTGTCTTTTCTTGTCTTCAGGTTTTGGTCCCGTCTGGTCGGGTGACAATTGACTTTGAGAAAGATATAAGTTCGAGGCCATCTTGCACTTTTCGGTCTCATTGTACTGATAATTCTGCAGGCGTGGCCTCTTGGGCGAAGTGATTTACTGCGGTCCTTTCGGCCGGGAACGCGGGTAGGTCTTCGTCTGGGGTGGACCGCGTAGAAGTTAGTAATTTTAGCATCGGTGCGTCCTTTGAATCCCCTATCTTTAACCAGGACTGACGCGTGCAACCAACAGTGACTTACGGCCGGAGGTGGTTCTCTGCTGTACCCGCAGCTTGTTGTCTTGTTGCGACAGCGCTAGAGAGCTTCACCTTGTCTGGTCTGCAAGTATCGGTACGTTGTTACCCCCCGCCTGGAGCTCCTAGAAACTAACGTCTCTTCTGTCACAGCGCTCCTGCGGGTGTGTCATTGGAGTAGTTTTCGGCCAACTACACTGGTGATGCCTCTGCAAGGGTTCGCGTGGCACGCAGCTATGCAAGAACCTGTGAGTACACGATACGTTGCTGATACGTGCCTTGCTGATCACTATTTAACAACTATTATTAGCCCAAGGTCGTTTGGTTTTCAGTGCCTAACTCCTGCTCAATTGTCCTCCCGTGTATCCTTTGTTCGCATGCATGCAATTCATTGCCTTGGATTGATTCATTGTCCCCATCGTATATATTTTTTCTCTGCAGCAATTGAGTGACCTCGCCAATGCTGGCCTTACACGCGCATTCTAATGGTTTGGGACACTCAGACAAAGGGATCACCCGAACGCGGAAGAGGCAAAAATGGGGTGCGTATGCCAGCAATATATATATGATGTGGGCACAATATTTCATGTGCTGATGGTAGCTACGTGTCCAAGAGCCAATAAAGGATCACTAAAGCAAATGGAGGGTGCGTGATTGCAAACAGGTAGAGTGAATGAAACGATGTAACAAGAGACAAGGGTGGATCAATGGTACTTGCCAGTGCACCGACCACAGGAGCGATGTGGACCCACGTCCCCCGTCGTGACTGAGGCCAGGCACTGCCGCACTTGATCTGCACGCGGCAAGCTGTGTCGAGTAAAACAAGTGTCGAGTGTCCGTCTTGTGACCTGGAGACAGATGGCCCCGCAGTTGCTGGCCGCGGGGGCCGCGTCGCGCTACTGCGCGCCCGATCTTTCTGCCCGAGCCCGAGGTGCTGCCGCGAGCTCGGCGTCCTCCCAATATCTCCCAATCCTGCCGCACCCTGCCCACCGAATTTCTCCACGTTCAGCCCCCATCCGCCCCCATCCATAAGCGTACGTATTGTGTGGATGGCGCACATTTTACAATTGGGGAAGACGGTTGGCCGAAATGAAATGACGCCTAACCATCCTTCAACTTCATCATGCCTCATAATTATAAGCATGCGACATCTCGTACTTACCACATCGTAACGTGTAGAAAGGACTACTTAGTAAGGGACCTACGCAAGATGTTTGCATAGCAACAAGAGATAGAAATGTCCATCTAGCTTTGAAGTATGACCCATCATCGAAATCATCGAAATCATCAGCAACGGGAGCGGCATGACTGTCGTGCGTGGGAGCAATCCAAAATTAACCTTTTGCCCTTTTTAAAATTTAGCTCTCATCGATGGAAATGAATTCGACCCCGGATGAATTCCCAATTCCGCGATCGCGATGCTCCAATAGCTTCAGTAGCTCAGTGCTCAGTTCTACGTCTTGCCGGTCTTGTTTCCCTACTGGTCAATCGGGACTAAGGTTAAGGATCGGTTAATCTTGCAGAATGGGCTTCTCATCACTGTGACTTTAATTGGCTACAAAAGTCACCAAGCCGCGCTTTCCGAATCCCCTTCAGGACTATGATGCCCTTTAGGTGCACTGTCAGAAGGAGCCACGTTCATAGATCACGGCGGTCCGCTACGCCTGGGTCTTAGAAACCTTAACTTACTCCTATTGAGTCTTAAAACACTATGGCGTTGCACCATACCTATCCGCCAGCACAAGACCCAGGGCACCTCCCATCCCCAACTTGCCCTCTAGGGATGACAGCGTCCAACGGGTTGATATGCTTTACAAACTGCTTGCTCCCATTAGAGGATGGTAGCCTAGTTGAGCAGGACTTGTGGATCGACCAGTGGAGAGGGATCGTACTCGACTCTCAAGTATGTAAAGAATAGCTCACGCGTATTCAATGAATGACTCTGCATTCGGTGTAGAAGACATTCTACCTAAGGAGGCAGCGGCCTAGTAGAGTCATAAACATGGAAGGAAACATCGTCAGCCCAGGGTTTATAGACACTCAAATCAACGGTGCTTATGGCTTTGACTTTTCCGTCTATGAAGGGGACCCAGATGCTTACCGGCGTGGCTTGAATACTGTCGCGGAGAGAATAATAGAAACAGGGGTGACATCGTATGTGCCAAGTCACCTACTCCATGATACCACGCGACTTTTGCTGATCTACAACTTGAACTCACGCCAACCCAGGTTTGTCCCTACCATCATCGTACGTCTTTTGTCCCTGGTATCACTGCTGCCCTGATCAAGCTCGTTGTAGACCCAGGAAAAATCGTTCTATCCAACTTTGCTATCGCTGCTTCGTCCCTACTCCCACCCAAAAGGCGCAATGCTACTGGGATGGCACGCAGAGGGCCCTTTCATACAAGTAGCCAAGCGGGGAGCGCATGCTCCCCTCCACATTCGGTCTGCTCCGAGCGGTTTTGCTTCGTTCGAGGATATGTATGGACCACAGAACCTTGCCATCAAGAAAGACTGGCTCATGAGTCAAGATGCTTCGGTTGGCGTGCGGATCATAACTGCTGCCCCAGAAATCAACGGTGTACTGGACGCGGCACGCGAACTTGACCAGCGCGGAATTGTGTTCTCAATTGGGCATAGGTACTTCGAGTCACCCTCAGTCTGGGGGAGTCACTGAGACCTTGCAACTACTAGCATTGCGACGACAGATGTTTCGACGGAAGCAATACGCCGTGGTGGACGTCTCATTACTCACCTTTTCAATGCTATGCCTCAGCTGCATCACCGCGACCCGTCAATAATAGGTCTGCTCGGTGCCTCACCGCACACTAGCGCTCCATTTTTGCCGATCACCACCACTCCGATAGCACCCACAGAACCTGCTTCGCCCGCATCCCCTGCATCCCCCACTTGCACCACCTCGAACCATGTGTCATTACGCTCAATAACGAAATCGCAAAGTGAGGCATTTGATGACCACGAAACGCCACCGCAGACCCCAGTGTTAGCTGCAATTCGCGTAGCGGGCAAAGTGCCACGACTTGGGCTACACCTTGAGAAGGGACAAGTAGCAGACTCGGAGTTCGAGCGACCATTTTACGGACTCATCGTCGATGGGATTCACTCACATCCAAACTCCATTAGAGTAAGTCTACTATCCTTCGGAAGTTAGTATGATGCCTGATTGATTGTGATTGTAGTTGGCATACAACACCTATCCCGAAGGGTGTATCCTCATCACAGATGGTGAGTTCTGGCCCCATATGTTCAGCATCTCTGATCACCGTGTCATCGCAGCTATGAAAATCCTGGACCCCAATCTCAAAGATGGAGTACACGAGTGGCGAGACGGCAAGCGTTTTGTGAAGGAAGGCGTCAAGCTGTACCTTGAGGGTACCGATACCCTTGCTGGCAGGTACGTCCCGCGCATTGCCTGTGTGGTCCGTGCCGACCGTTGTACAACGCCTCAGCGTCATCTCTATGGATACCTGCGTCCGCAACTTCTCGCTCTTCACGGGGTGTTCCTTAGGTGAAGCAATCAAGTGTGCGACCTTCAACCCCGCGCGGTGCCTCGGTATCGAGAGTCGGAAAGGCACGCTCCGCCCCGGTGCTGATGCAGACCTCGTCGTCCTCGATCGCAGCGGCAATGTGCTCGGTACGTGGATTAGGGGAAAGGAATTATGGAAGAGGAATTAAAATCGTGTGTAGTGTAGTGGTATTGTATTGTTGCGAGAAACTGTACGGATTATATCAACACCCCGATGTGTACCTAGGTTACAGTATGGTAGCTTTTATTCCAACCTAGTCCGAGTCGAATGGAGTCTCCAGCGGCCAACGTCTAGTGAAGCTCCCTCCTTCAAAAGAAAGCGTGTGCTGGTCAGTCGCTGACCAGCACGCACTTTGTTTTGATGCATATGACAGATGAGCTCGGAGCCTCTAATCTGGTCCACTGTCTTCAAAATCATGCAAAGGATGGAGGGGACGGTCCTCCTATCCTTTACATGATTTTGAAGACAGTGGAACGAACAGCAATGCAAACACAATATAACAGTCCAGGCATATACATAACAGAACACAATAAGGTGAGGTGCGGGGGTTGTGGGGGACAAAACCATGGGGACCAGAGGAGCCGGATGGGTTCGTATCTTGACACTTGAAGGGCTGCACAAACAGTGAGAATCACACATAGGCAGACAAAGGGCCGGAATACATACGGGACCATGGGATACTGCGCACAACGCGCCCGTCAGCAAACGCGGCACCGAAACGGCCGGCCGAAGACCGCCTCGACGACACGGCTGCAACAGCGCTACAACAAAAGGTTACTTTTGGAAGTTAGATAGAAGAAGTGATGACGTACCGATACTTGCAGGAAAACACCACGTCCCAATACCAGGGAGACTTGCTAACACTTTCAGATCCGTCCTGATGTCAGAGGTATGTAAGCAACGATGCTAGTAGCATCCAGAAGAAAGGGCGAAAGGCGCGTACCAAAATCCGAAGAATCAATGCCGCGCAGCAACGTGGAAGAAAGCTACCCACAGTTCCCGGCCGAAGGAACTGCAGACAAGTCTCACCCCCACGTTGCCACGCCCAGTTGGTGACCGCCAATAACAGGCAGTTCCAAAACTCCACTATGGGACTGACGTCAGTTCGCATTGTCCACTGTCGTGTGATTGAAACCATACCTGAACTTTGTTGGCCTTTGGTCCGCTGGTGGAGAGTCCGATCGCAATCCCGGCCGAGGGACGACGACCAACTCCCCATCAGCCTCCCGCTAGCCAAGAGTCCAATAAATCGATCCAGTCCGGTAGTTCCCATGCACAGTCCAGTATTGAATAGAACCTCTCCCATCGGTCCCCAACGTAACTTCTTCCCGCACCTCAGTCCTTATCCAAAAAACCGAGAATGGAGACATGGGTCATGCCAGTGGATGACCGCCGCGCCTACTGAAAGTTATGTGCTCATGAAATCATCACTCACCTTTGATTAGAGGGCAGCTCGAATCGTCGCTGTCACCCCTTTCTGCAAAAGATGCCCCTCTACATCGTCTCCGGGTCTCGGCCCTCCTGGTTTGTATCCCATTCGATGTCTACGCCCTCGAGAAGCGCCTTAAAAGTCTGAGTATTCAATCCAAGTTCGTCCAGGAATTCCTTGTCCACAGCGACATCCTTGATCTCCTGGGTCTGGGTGTTGCTCAGAGTCATGTTACTGACCCGAGGCGACGCATTGCCATTGGACGAGGTGTCAGAGGTGTCGGACGAGTTCCGCTGTTGCGACTCAGCTGCAACTTTGCGATCCGTGCTCGCAGCGTCCAGTTGAAACAGGAAAGCAGCAATCTTGTCGTAGAAGATAGCCGTGGCCATGTCATCGGTGTTGGAGTCCGTGGCAGGAAACTTTGGCCGGATTTCTGGCGACTTAGAGGGGGGGCCGTTTGCCCATGGGCAACATGAGATCGCCGGGGGAGCATCCGCCGGTGGAGGGTAAGGTGGGGTCGGAAGTGGGCGGAGAGCGGGACGCGATTTCGGTCTGCTTTGTCCTTGTGCCCTGGCTGTGGGTGTGCGCCCAGGAACAAAAAGGAAGCCCTCCGCCTGTGGCAGCGGCGCGGGAAACTTGAACTCCGGGCTTCCCACTGGAATGATATAAATGTCTGGCAAGCGCGAAGGAAGTTGGGGACTCGAATGCGGCGCCACCGGAAAGTCAGGATAAGGGGGCGGTTCATAGTCATCGAAATGTTCGTCAATTTTACCTTTACAAAGGTCGTTAGCATACATGGGTTCTCACAAAAGGATAACACTTACGCAAGATACGCCATCCAATAGTTTTCATCTTGCCCCAAATGCCGCGTCGACTTGCACAACGCAAACCTCGGCGTAGCCCCGCCATGAAATCGGCAGGGCGTGTTGGAGGCGGTGAGCGCCAGTAGTTATAGCGGCGAACCCATGTTGAAAGGCCATCCGATGGGACCACCGGGTAGTAAATTGTAACAGTCATAGTAGAAATGTGTGTGTGGAAATGCAGGAGATAGGATATGATAGCTATGTGCGCAGCACAACTCGCAAGACGGACGTTTTAGAACGTGAAACTTGAAGGGTATGCCCAGTTTATTACTCTGAAGTATCAGTCCAGACTGAGTAAGGGAAACTCGGTCTGGAGTAACAATCCAGACCGAGTTTGTCTTACTCAGTTGGAGGGGAAAATGGGCCAAGACTAGTCGCCCCGCCTGAGTCTTTTCTAAGCTGAGGCTCCGTGCCAGTGCAGTGTGGTTTATGACTGGGAAGTTGCGCCGGACTATGACCAAAGGACTACCCATGACCGCTGTCGGAGGACCTAGAGTCAGCCGGGATTAGGTTACCAGCGCGGAGCGTTTTGAAATCGCAACCGCAACCGTCCATCCATCCAACAAGTCCGTGACAGTTCGAGCCTGAGTCTACATTCTACCAGATTCCGCATGCCACGACAACGACTTAAGCGCCGTGCCCTTCATGGCAATATCAGGACAACTTGGCTGATTAGTGGAGGCACGAGTGACCCCTGGAACAAGGCAGGGCGCTAAGGTATAAATATTTTGTGCCCCGTCAGTTACAGTATGCAATGTGTATTCTGCGGGCTTTGCAACCTGAAACTGTACTTAGGCTATCGGAGCCCTTGAAGAGTCAATGAGGACACAGTTTATGGTAGTTCCACTCTTTCGTCTAACATTCATGCCTGGTCATGTCGTGCTTCTCGTACGCGAAGTCCACCAACATGCGCAGGGCGCAGTTCCCGTCACGGCGTTTTCGTCATCATCAGTAGCACAGGACCCCGTAGACACCAAGAAATGTACGCACGCACTTCGTATAGAAATACAGAATCAATATTAGTTTAGAACGGAACCCTATCTACGTGCAAACGTACGTAGACATAGTTACGTCTATGACCCGGATTGGAAATACAGTAACAGCCCAAAAGGGCAGCCATACTAAGAGTCCGTTCTTTTAGTTGGTCAGGGGCAGGGTATTGCTTAAAATGATCTAGACGAATAAACCCGCGATGAATAGTGGGACCGCACCAACAGCACCAATTTTGAACCCGCGATCGGCGCCAGACTTGCGGGCACTCGCCGAGGGCGAAGGCTGGGTAGTTGAGGATGTTCGATAGCTGGTGGCGCTTTCGGAAGAGTGAGTGCCATTCAGGCGGACAGCATTTCGCTGGAAGAATAGCGTGATGATGGGCGTCCCCCCCCACAAAAAAAAGGCGAGATATGGATGTGAGAAACATAGAAGATATGCCCGTGAGTTGCGGAGCCAACACGGCACAAGACAAAAACAGAAACACGCACCACAAAACCGGCAAGGGTTTCGGCCGACGACTCATTATTATTGATGACGCCGACACCACCTTCGCCACACGTGTTATAATCGAAGAACCAGAACGTGTGATCCTCATTCTGTATAAGTATGGGAACGGAGAGAATGGAATCATCGGTGCCAGGGCGGGTGTCTCGGAAACCAGAGTCGAAGCCATTAATGGTGACATTTGTCTCGTGAGCCGGGATGCAGGGATTGCTGAACGTCGACTCAGTTGCAGTATGATTTCCGTTAGTAACTTAGATCACTCTGTTGGATTTCGTCTGTAAGAGGAAGACAGAAACTTACAATTGAAGAGGACGACATCGCCAAGCGCGGCCACTACTCTTTGAGGAGCAAACGTAGTCGTCCCATTATTAGTGGTGTTTCCGCCAACTGTAATGACGAAGGTCTTCGCAGACGCCCAAAAAACACCAGCAAGAAGCTATAAGTAAAGACGTGTATGAGTTCGGAGCGTTCGAGGAATACAACCTAGACACCAACAAGAATGATGGAGGTGTGCATCACAAAAGAACGGAGAACGGGCAATGTGATGTGACAACAAAGGCGAGAGCCAGCAAGAGTGAGTGGGGGGTATGGAATAACAGAGACCACTGAGGTAAATGAGGTGCAGAACCAAAAGATTCAGGTCGCAGCGGGTTTACATATAGCACCCGTATCCATGGCGGATTTCATGATGAGGGGGTTCTGTCATATAATCAACTGCCGCATACGGCAGACAGCGACGACGGTGCAATACTAGTTGGGCAATACTGGTGGTAACTGTTGTATATCCCATGATCCCAAAAGGTAGCCACGTTAACTTACAAACACCAAGAGTTAAGCGCTTTACCAGAAACGGGGACCTCCAAGGCTATAATGTAAACCAGAATGTCAGCGCTAGCTTCCTCCTTTGATACTGTTGTTGTCATGTACCATCTAATCGCCACTTCAATTAGAGACGAGAGCCCTATCTCGTTCGTAGTCCTACCTTGAAGAGAATCCGTTTGTTGTATGAGTATGGATGTGTGCATTTGGCAAGAGCAGGAACGACTCGTCGGGGGCCTGATATCTGGTCAGAATCTGAACGTTCTGAACAGGCACCATGTTAACCTTCCCACACTACTGTTTATCGTGCACTGAGTTACTATGTTGGGACTGCTATAAGCGGAAAACCCCGACGTAGACTAATTACCGTAATAGATCGTTCGTCCAAATTAGTGTCGTATTCCTGTTTTGTAACGATCCCCCCATGTCTATGACTCCCAGTATGTTCTTCTTCCCATTGATGACAGAATAGCTGATTGTATATGCGCATATAGACAATACCTCTACAGCTCCACCTCATGTTGTTAGTGAATTAAGTCAAAAGCGTCGTCAGTCAAGCTATGTATCCCATACCTCCAGCTTATCGTAGTTTCTATGTAACAGTCACAGCGCAAGAAAATACCAAGCTATCCAAAGTTGTTGATTTGCACACCATCTCTCGAATTATTCAGTTATGGTCGGACCGGTTGCAGTTAGTTAGTGTTTATGTGAGTAGTTCACGGCCAATTCTTCTGACACGTATGCCCTTAAAAGCTTAAAACCCGACGTATACATTCAGGCCAGTTTCTTCACATCGATTGATAGCGTGATATTTTCTCTTGCTTCCTCCAACAAGGGTAATGGTAGCCATACGAGAAAGTTGATGCTTGCATCGTTAGTCGGGGGCTTGATATTTCACGCAGCGACAGGTGGCAATTTCGAACAAAATTCCTTTCTCATTCACTAACGACTTGATCCGTCTGCTCAGCAATTCTGGCCTATGTTGCATCTTTCGTCCTTATTCGCTATAGGTTGAACGGTGCGCAATCAAACACGGGTGATCCAATGCCGTCCATTGCTGCCGTCTATGCCAGACACACACCGTCTGTGTCGACTCCCGCCGATCAGCTCCGGACTCCCTCCGGTTTAGAGTCCGGGAATTCCCACTCGCATGAGAAAGTCGAACACATCCATAACGCCCATCTCTTCATGTCCCCCTCTGTCACGCCGTTTCTCTCAACTTTTTTTGGATGGCTATCATTCCTCCCCTCACATCTTGCTACGTCCATGTCCCTTCTGGACCAGCCACCCCTGCTCAATATCGATATCAGGCGCGTGTCATTGTTCAACTTCAGGGTGCCCTGCGTCAGCGCATCTATTCATGATGACCCTAACGAGGATGCGGCGAAAAATTCTGTTGCGTTAATGCGCCTGCTGAACAGGTGTCACAGTGTCTGCTCCTTTTTTGCCATTGCTGGTTTCATACTGGTCGTTACGGGAATTGTCGCCTACGTCTGGGCCGTGCTCGAGCATTCTGTCGCAATTTTTGGCAGTGCATGCGTTGGTGTCTGCATCATAATGGGCTTCGCGGCATTGCATTGAAATCGACGTCGACAACAACAGTACTTCATTTGCTCCAAGTTCTCATGCTTCCAATATACCTTCATACCCTGTATGACAAGTTATTAAGTTCCTATTGCTCAAGAATAGATATTGAACATTTGACGTATGTGTAATACTGGTCGTGGGCAACTGGCGTTATGAACCGGTTGATACGAACCATGCTGTCGCCGTCTTGTGGCTTGTACTCGGCGCTGTGCCTACATTCCTGCCTTCTTCCCATTTGAGTGGCGCAGAGTCGGGATGGTAGGTAAAGTGAACATGGCAATTAATGCCTCAATCCGCCGTGAGTGATGATATCTTGGAACGGTAACAAGACGAAAGAAACTAACGACAGGAATGCTTTCAACACGCAGGACCTGTTATTGTCTATTTCCGTTCTCCTTTTCACCATCATCCGAGTCACTTTGTTATATTACCTCGCGTGCCTTGACTACCACCCCAGGCGCTGCTATGACGCTTTCAAATGCTCCTCTGCTTTCCTTGTTTAGCAGGACGAAATAGTCGCGCCCATTTCTCGACTTGCAGGCCACCGGCCACGGTTCTAGTTTCTAAACATGGTAATGCTCTTTCCGTTTAGAAGCAGCCGAGTTTTTCACCCCTCGCTTGGTGCCTGTCATACTTACACGCATCTCATCCATCACTGCATCACTGGCCATCCAGGCTATCGCTTCCAGGTTGAATCATAGAGGTCGGCAAAGGTTTAGATGTCAATACAGTTATTCCAGCCCACTGACTCAAGACGTCTTTTAACCAGTACACCTAAGGGAAAGCTGACATAATTAAGCGCATAGAATCCCTCCCCATTCGAATAGAAACAAACCTCATGTCTTCTGGTACGCATCGACTCGAGAATTGATCGTTTTTTTTTCAATGTGAGGGTATATGCAGATCTTAATCAACTATCAAACGAACACGCACAGGTCCGCAGTCCTACTCGTGCTATACGTTAGTCATCATGTCTTCATTGTTCGACCTCACTGAAAGTCCGTCCATAGTTGCAACGGGGGAGGATAACACCCTGTCCCCGACTGTCGGCGCGCATACAACCACTCACCTCACTCAGATGTGGTCTGACCGCTTGCGGTTGATCGGGATTTCAGTCAGTAAATAATATGGTGACCGAAAACAAGTGTTTAATTTAACGCACCCGCACAGGCCTCTTTCTTTACCTCCATCGACAATTTGTTATTCACATTGGCTGCAGGACAGGACGACGGAAGTCCAACAAGTAAGATAATGCTCTCGTCGTTGGCTGGTGCTTTGATCTTCCACGCCGCGGCTGGTGAGCGTTTTATTCAAGGTCTGTTCCTCATCGGCGACCTGAACGAGACCTTGTATGATAAGCTGTCTTGGCATATATGGGGTCTCTCGTCCTCATCCGCTATAGGTTAAGTGACATCCGAGCACCCGCAAGAAACCCAAAGTCCAGGGCTGTTGTTACTAATGTCCATGAGGATCCCAGCATATCTGAGCCGACTGGTGTTACTGGCCGCGCACCCTTCACCCTCGAGCCTAGAAGGGTTAGTTTCCCCGGAGATGTCGAACACCGCACTATATCAGACACCCAGTTCAGGGCTGTTACCGCAACACATTCCAGCGACGAGGATCCCAGCACGTCTGAGCCGACTGGTGACGCTGGTAGCTCGCCCTTCACCCTCGAGTCTAGGCGAGTAATATTCTCCGAGGATGTCGAATACGGCAGTCCATCAGACACTCACCTGTCTCCATCAATACCCGCCACCCCATTCTTCTCGGGGACCCCCATTGCCAGTGGAGAGGGGTCCTCATCAACCACTACAGATATTTTCGCTACATCCGTGCATCATTCACCGAGTCTGGACATTCACATGCTGCGCGGGTCGTTGTTGACTTTCGGCGCGATGGTATCATGCCTCAAAACATTCGTCGGTGACAGCGACCCTGATTTTGATGCCAAAAAGAACGCAATTGCCTTGATGTACCTGTTGAACAAATGCCATAATGTATGCTCTTGCTTTGCGCTTGCTGGATTCTTGCTGGTCATCGTGGGAATGTTCTCCTGTCTCTGGGCAATGCTCGAACAACCTGTTGCTCTTTTTGGAAGCGTCTGCGTTGCTTTATGCTTCACGTTGAGTTTCGGAGCGTTGCGGTAGGTCTCGGACCTGGTCGGTTACTCCGGGGAAGTGACGGTGATGTGAGCTGATTCTGCGGGCGGGTGAATGGACGTATTGTATGATTACGATAATAATCATAATCATCTGCCTTTTACAAGCCCCCTACCTCATGTGCCTAAAATTTTAGTTGATCGTGATACGATCATCGTTACGGCAAGTCGTGAAGCCCATGACTTACCCTTGGGCCATTGTAGATCCGGTTTTAGTTAAGTGTAGTTAGGGCTCGTGAGCCGAGCACGCCTGATCCGACCATTGCACGGGGGGTTACCGCGAGGCTCACAGCGCGGCTAGCGCGTGTCCCATTTGCGTGATGTGACTCGACAATTTTTTCTCATGGAACTGACGATAAAAGAAGACTTACACGTCGATGTAGCACCATAACAATCTATCTCCCCATTATATTACCGAACGAAAACAATAACGACAAACGACTACAATGGAGACCATGGTCATGACAATGCCTTCTCCAATCCACACTCACACCATGTCCGAGGTATGTCATGTCGTTATGGGCATCTTCGATGTCAATCGGTGTCGATCACTAGCTACTCTAGCTTGACCTCGAACTTGTGACGTTGCTGGACTCGCTCAGCTTGCAACAAAAGATCAGGGTGAGCAAATTTTTCACCCCGCCTCACTTTACTGGCGGGGCTGGGGGACATGCAACTCTGACATACTGTGGAGGCAGGCAAGCGAGCCAACGCCAGCAACACCCGCGCCCAACGCCTGCGACACCCAAATGAACGACGCCGGGAACTACCAAGTACGTACGGATATACCATATATATATATATCTGCAGCGCTAATTCACGTTTTCTCACACCTTGATTCTTCTTACTTATCCATACCATACGGGCGTATATAATAAAGTCCGGCACTACGGCCTCCTCAAGTTCCTCAGACGCGCCGCCCTCGCCGGCTCCCTGCGCACTCCTGGAATCCCTCACACGCTGGTACGACCCGGACGCCGAAGAAGTGCAGACTTCCTGCGGGGAGTACCTCGAGCTCATCTTTATACACCGCGAGGCGTTCGCCGCACGCCCGTCGGCGCACGCGGGCTGTTCGGCGGCGTTCAGTGCGCTCGCGCGGAGCCTCGAACTTCGGGCTTGGCGCGCGGATAGGGATGCTGATACGGAGGCGGTGGCTGCTTTCCGCCATGAAGCGTGGATGGTCGCTGCATGGATGAGCAGTGGCGGGCCGTGGTGGCGCAGCGGGGAGAAGATGGAAGACTGAGGACAGAGTTTCAAGGACACACGGCCATTTATTGGGCATTGGGCCAAAGGCTTGAATATATACCATGTAGCATAGTAAGCCGATTCACTATTTAATTAACTAGCGGTATGGCGAATTTGGATGGCGGATTGACAAGAGAGCGTAATGACAACTTTGATCCCAGTATTGAGCCTCACAGAGGCGCCGAAATGTCGTAAAAAGAAAGTCCTATCCAATCTCGTAACGCATCTATAACTTCGCCTTCGCTTTATTGGCCCTAAGACGGGCATGCTGAGGGCTTTCAACTATAAGACGTGGTCAATATCCGTAGAGGTGGAAGAACAAAGACGTACAGTTGGAATCATACAGCTCGTCGCGTGGGACAGGGACGACATGGGTATGGATGTTGGTTACATCAACCATGTCGGGTACAACGTCTTTAATTGTCTGAGCACCGAGCAGGCGCAAATTCATCTCAAATTCGTCCTATGGATGATCTAGAGGTCAGGGGTGTGAGGTGTGAAAGGTACTGGGCCAACAGACCCGCAGAATTTGAAGGGCGTGATCGACCCCGTCGGTACCATAAGTTGAGAACGCATACAAAAACGGCCTCCCAATCCCCACTGAGAGGGTATAACGTGTCAATATCCGCACCCTCTGCATACCGCGTTCGGGAGACGCACCTGCAGTTGCCCCCAAGGCAATAGCCTTCAAAACATCTGTCGCACGCCTAACGCCCCCATCCACGAAGAGCTGGAACCGATCATTCGGGAATGTGATGCCACGCTTCTCCTTGAACTTCTCGACGACCTCGACGAGAACTTCGATTCCGGAGCGTGCAAAGTCCAATTGACGCCCACCGTGGTTCGAGAGGACGATACCCGCAAGGTTCTGGTCGTAGGCTTCCAAAGCATCCTCCCATGTTTGGACTCCTTTAAGGATAAGTGGCACTTTCATAACGGAAATTAGGTTAAATCAGGTCAAGTTGAGCCGGAGAAAGCTGAGATACTTTTCGTGATGCCCTTGAACCAAGAAATATCAGCCCATTTCAAACCCGGGTCGATAAATCCCTGAGTTCAGTTACGGGTCAGTTAGCATTTGGGTATTCATAGCGACTGCGACTCACTGTGATGGCCTTTGCAGCGCCCCGAGAGCGATCGACCTTGCTAACATTAGATTTACCAATCTCGTGAGGATCTTCCGCGTCAAATGTCATCCGCATATCCTGCCTCACTAGTCAACGCGGGCATCCCCAATAACAACAAATGAGCCAACTTTCTCGCGACGGCCAAGTTGTGGGGCATCAACAGTGATAAATAGCGCCTTGATGTTACGCCTCTCTGCGTGTTGTACGATCCGTTTCGTCACGGTGCGGTCTTGGTTGACGTATCTTCAGAATGTATGAGTGGGACTCGAACAGACAAAAGGTAGACAGACGCATACAGTTGGAAGAATTGCACCTGACCAGGCTGAGCAGCATCGACTATTTCGTCGAAAGAACACGATGATAAAGTGGGTATCTATACCAACTCTTTGTCAGCCCGGGCAGGTGGGATGTGCCACGACAGACCATTTGAATGACACCGTGCGTCGCTGCTGCCCTAGTCAAGTTCAGCTCCCCGTCGGGGTGTCCAAGCTTTCCGAGAGCAGTTGCAGTCTGCTTGCAGCGTCAGCACTCAAATTACGTAGACATGCCGTCTGCTGACGATGTATATCGGCATCCTCGACGGGTAACCAAGAATTGTCGTAGACCAGTCGACATTTGTCACGTCGCGAAGAATTCTGGGCCTGAACCAGATTCTGAAAGCACAAGAAAAGAGTCACTCGTGATGCCATGGGGATGATCTGCTATCATAATACAGACCGGTGGAAGGCGGCATGGTTCTCACGGTTCGTAATTTCGTCGTCTGAGGCTGAGGAGTAGTATGCCCACGCCTTGGGTGGCATCGTGAGTCTGGCGATAGCCTTAACTAGGCATTGGACAGGTACAGATAAGGTCATGAAACTCAGTGCGTACTTCGAAGTCATGAAGATTAAGGATGTCTGATAGTGGTGGTCGTTCTTTTACACGTTGTAGGCGTTCCTTCTCCTGCTCAGTTACCTTGACTTCGACCTTCTCTGCGGTACCTTCTTCTACTGGTCCTAAGCTACTTGGATGAGTGATTTTCTAATATTTTTAGACAATGGCAACCCCTCACTGTTTCTCCAGAGGAAGATGATCAACGATGGCGTTTGGGGGGTGGATCGGCTCGTATTCCTGACTGTGCTAGATCACATCTAGGGGAAAGGCTATGGACGATTCATAACATACGTAGCGTCCTTCCCGGCGTATTTCAGTATGATCTTGCTGCCACCTACAAGATAGAATTAGGCACGTGGGCGGTGGTATGGGTAAGCGCTCACCAGGATGTTCTACCAGTGGACAAGTAAGTAGTCGAATGTTAAAAGGTGGAGGGACGTCAAGTTCTATAATGATTACCGTCTAGGAACTCAGTCACATCGTAGACCTTTCCTGAAGGAGTTATGAGTACGAGTACAACGGCTTCCGACTTGGATGTTTGCATTCGCACTTACCGTGTACAATAATCCAGCAACTCTCTCTCGAGTTGTGTTGCGCGACTACCTTTCCTGAGATAGTTTGCGTGGGTGTAGCCATAATGTGTGTTTTCCGTCGAAGACTCGGTTACGAAGTTCAATGTCCGTGGTGAAGGACCAGACGGAAACGGCGTGACAATGGCTCCCTGTGAGCGATAAGATAATCGCGTGGTGGCATGCCCTAATCGGTAATCTTGTAGGCCTTGGAAATGAACCCGGTTACTCACAATGCTCCATTGCTCCTACTATATAATTAACGAACATCTCTCAAATTCGATCCCGCTTCTGCACAATGTCCCAAAGGGCATTCGCTGATCTCCCATAAAATATTACCTGTTGCTTTTTGGCCTAGAATATCTCTTATAATATGTCTCATCGGATGAGTCCCATCCGTCCGCGGCCGCCATCACCCACATTGTCTCAGTCGGAATCCACAGAAATGCACTTCCGCTTGCAGACATGTGCTATATATACGGACTACCACATTATATAATTATGTCGACTTGGACGATAAATGTTGGGCGAACGAGTTCCAGCCCCTTGAACAAGACGAATTGCACGACTAGTTCTCATGGCCCACTATTAGACACACCGGCATAACTTATCACCGACGTTGTACTACAAGATCTTATTGATTGTTAGATCATGGCGTTGGATCAGAGGTCTGGGATTGCGTGTGGTGTGCGGATAATACATTGTCCCCTCTCACCAGTGACCACCCATCTTTCGGCACATATTTTCTCAAATTTCATGTGTACAAATATCCCTCATATTACCCGGTCATCATCAAAGGAGTTTTGTCACCAGTTAGTAGCGTGAGAAGCCGACGAGTTGCAGGTAAAATTGCCTGCCTTTGCTAAAGGTCAGACAACCAAATCCTATGCTATGAAAGTATCACATGGCAGGGAAGGGTTGGCCACGCTGAAAGTGAAGGCCACTAATCCCATACTCCAACTTGGTATTTTGTACGTTGATCTCCGTCACTGCAGTCCGGTGATAAGTTAATGAGACCAACTACAGAAAGAGCCGCAATCAGTATTCAGAAGCGGCAGTAATCCCCCCAGAGGCGTGGAGAAACCAACCCAGAGCTTCGACTTACCGGTGTGGTCAGTCAGAAGGTACCTTCCGCGTGAAACTTGGTAGTTTGTACACGGTTAACGCTCAATTGGTTGGAATAGCGAGTAATATGACTTGGTAAACGCCTCGACGACCTCTTGCGTTGACTCTGGAAGATCTTCGACAAAGTGACCTAAGGCAGGCGGGCATCAGGTTGACTGTTTCCTCATAGTGCTCAAACGGAGAGCCGCGCGCACCAGGCGAGCCGGCAAACAAGGCCAGTGCTGGGATGACGGTATTCGGAGGGATGATGGTATTATCTGCAATCTTTACGCAGTCCTTGATGATTGTGAATTTCCCCTACAAACGTGCCAGTGGGACATGTGTGAGAAGCGGGGCCAAGCCGGTCAAGTAACAACAGTCCCTTACAATGACGCAGTTCTTTCCGATCTCAACATGGTTGCCGATAGTTGCCGCTTCGACGACGGTGTTAGCGCCAATGTGGACAAAGTCGCCGATCTTCATCGGATAATAGTTAAATGTACCACGGTAGGTCTTGTAAGGTGGTCTGGACGCCAAATGGAGTTGTGAATTGGGTGGCTCGGATACTCACCCCAGCTAGCACGCACCGCATAACGCAGCCTTCTCCTACAAGACAATAGCGCCCCAAAGAGATAACTACGGCGTGCCCAGGTCCAGCACGCTTCAAATCGCCTCGGATGATGGCACCATTAGAGATGATCGTCTTTCCACCTAGGATGATGTTCTGAGGCCCAGAAATGGTTGCGCGACGCGAGACCTTGTTACCCGTATCCTTAATCCAATCCAAATATCAGATGGTATTTTATTTTCAGTAAAGATGTTCTCACCGTCTCGATAAACTCAGCCTTGGGGTAGTATATTGGTGTCTGCATACGGTTTTGACGGTGGGTGAGAGAGCGGGCCGAGTGGACCGCTGAACCGTGGCTGAAATTTCTGATGTGGCGGGTCTCATTGACTTGTGCGGGCTTCCAGCAATATAGCGATGCCGCTCCCTCTCGTGGCTCCCGTTTTTCCAGCTGGAAAGGAGCCTCTTCCTCCAGGGGTGACAGAGGAGGATCGCGCTAACATGCTGCAGGCCAAAAAATACCAGGACTACATGACTGTAGCGATGGAGTCCTGTTTTGCAAAAACGGTCATTGCTGGTGTTGGGGGTATGTTGTGCCCCTCCTCTATGCATCATCTATATTATCTATTAACCCTTCTCAGGCTTTGCTATCGGCGGGTTCTTCTCCATGATGTCCTCGTCATTCAAATACGAGGACCCGCTTCTTAGACAGAACCTGAATACCACACAGAAAACCATGGAGATATTCAAGGATATGGGTCGGGATATGTGGAGGAGTGGAAAGGGGTTTGGGAAGGTTGGTGCCCTCTACGCAGGGTTGGAGTGTGTCATAGAATCGGTATGTGAATATATCACGAATGCCAGTATCTGCTGACGTTTCTTTCACGACAGTACCGAGCACGAAACGACATGGTAAACCCTGTTGCTGCTGGGTTTGTGGCAGGGGGAATTCTCGCGCGCAATTCCGGTCCAACAGGGGCTCTCGGAGGTGGTCTAGCATTTGCTGCGTTTTCTGCGGCCATAGATCTTTTCTTACGACGGGAACCCGCTGAGTGCGTGCCTAATCCTTTGGGAATAGAATGTGTACTGACAATTATTTCTCAGTGATGACTAATTTCACATCGCCTGCTTAACTTATTGCTGCATTCAATATACTGGTACTTGTAATCACACCTATCACTCATGTCCTTAATCGCACTTGCAAGGCTTTTCGGAGATTCCCCTTAGTTAATAGACATATCCTCCCCTCTGAACTGAAATATTCATGTCTGGATGGTAGTGGTCGATGGACGAGAAGCGACGAGCCGAAGTGCCACGCGTCGATAAATCTCCGGTATTTCCGGGATAGGTACAGTACGTGTGCCTTCATTATAAGACCGAGTCTTACCTCGGATATGCTCCTTGAGAGAGGCACCCCATGCAACGGTCAGCTATTCGGAGAGTCTTACCGCCTTCCTCAAGCACAAACTTCGCACTATGTAGAGCACAACCTGCCGTCCAGGTGATACTACACAGACAGTTCTCCGTTCGTACCCCCATTCCCGCAACCCCCGCAACACTCCACGTCCACAGAGTCCCCTACACCCGACTCCGCGCCGTTTCCTCTTCTGCTGCATCGCTGTCTACTATTCCAGCCGCCGATGCAGCGCGCAACTCAAACGGTGCCAATAACGATCCCGCGATCATCTACGTTGGCCCCCTAACGCAGACCTTCCGCAAGCTCAAGATATTCTCGCTCTCCTCTCTCGCGCTAGCAAGCGCACTCTCCCCATTCATCTTCATCGTCGAATCCTCCCTCCCGTCCACCGCCCGCGTCGCCCTTGCCATAACCGCCCTCGCCACTTCAGGCGTGTCCACTGCGCTCGTGGCATGGTGCGGAAGGCCATACGTCACGACAATGCGTCGCCTAACATCACTGTCCACGACACCCGCTGCTACCAACACTACTGCTCATACCACGAACGCCGCATCCAGCCAAAAGCATGACCACCAACCGCAGCAGACGACACACTCGCACAACGAGAACGCACCAGCAGGGATCGAACTCACGACGCTGACGCTGACGCTAGCCCCGCGCGCGACACGCGTTTACGACCCCGCGTTCTTGGGCGATACGTCGCGCGCGTTTGCGCGGTGGGAGCTGGCGCGGAGCGTACAGCTCCCGCCTGAAGACGCTGGGGGCATGCGGCCGGGAGAGGAGACTGTCGCAGAGACGTTGGACGCTGCGGGAAACGTGCTTGGTCGATGGATCGTCACTTGGGACAAGAATGGTGAGGGGTCTTGTCGGGCTGAAGGATCTATCGAGACGTGAGTCGGTTTCCCCCCCCCCCCCC